>JAQJVL010003947.1:0-52230 GCA_035578905.1 Stictocephala bisonia
GTAATATTAGTGTTACTTTAGTATCTACAAAGAGTTATTTGTGTTTGTGCGTGTGTATTTTTGTTTTTGTGTACAAATATATTTAAATACGGTTACCATGCAATGTGGCCTATTCAACGGAGTATAATGATTTCTTAAACTAAGGGAAATACGGGTGCAAGAGAAGGTACAAACAAGCTTTATAAGATGTGATAAGTATCCTCGTCAAGCTACAAGAAGACACAACTTTCATATGAAACATATTACAATATATTGTGCCAAGAACAAATCAAAATATTTTCTGAAGATGCTTTTAAGTTTATGGTTTATTAGACGGGTAAAATATTTATTATTATTTTAACCAAATAAAACTACATATTTATAGTGTTCTGATGTAAATGTTATGTATCAGAAAATAAATAATTTCATTAAACGGATTAGTTTGTTATAATAATAATTTCTCACATTTATAACTAAAACAAAAATAATTTTAAAAAAATTTATGTTGCATAGGAAATATATATTACAATATAGTTTTTCTTCTTGTGTCATTAAATAAGTAATTGTTATATACGAGTATAAAAACACATTTTAATATATGAAACAATCGTAAAATATGTTAATTTTACTAACTTGTGTTGAGAAAGTTTGTGAAAATAATTGAAATATGAACAAAAAAACTTTTTTCCGGGTCATTTTGATCCCACGCAAGTATTTATGTCTACACGGACAACTCGAGTATTGCAGGGTTAATTATTGATGCTTTCTAAGGTAATGATGGCTAAATTTGAAAATCTGCACACATCACACTCTTTCGAAATTTATATTCATCCGTATCTTATGGATTGATGTTTTAGGAATACATAATTATGTTTTAACAATTTAGTTTGGAAATAAAAATGTTATTAGGTCATAAAAGAAGTTGTAACTCAACATACATTTATATACATATTTCATGAATTTTATTTAAAAAATATATTTTAGTCATATTGGTTTTTTTCTAAAGCCTCTTTAAATTATATAGATTTATACTTAATTAAAAATTATTATCTACTATAAAACCTAAAATAGTAAATAACGCGAGTCCAATATCACGGGAATCGATATTCTAGGAGAATAAAAGAAATTGTTTGTGAGAGAAAGACCCTTCCTGGATGAAGGTAATCGTCCGTCAAATTCGATTCTCAACGTCGAGTAGCCCAATTGTGGGAGTCAGCTTCACTCGTCGTAAAAAGAAATACATTTGGTAATGTATGAATCAGAAGGGAAATAAAAGGACGTATCGTATGTCTAATATGCGTGTCAATTGGGAATAATTAGTACATTTTATTTCGATAATATTTTTAAATGTTTAGTAATTTGGACAGTAAAGGTATGTGTTAAAAAAAGCTTTAAAACTATAAGTTACAAAGTTTAAAAGGGAAATATCAAGAATAAAAAGAGTTAGAAAAGGGCCTATAACATTTTGTTGCATAAAATAAAATTTTACTAGGCCTGTGCATTAAACTCAATATACGATGTAAGCACCGACCATCCGCTCAGTGGGGGCTCGAACGTCAGACCTTTTACTCTACAATCAAAAGCCTTTACCACAGAGCTGCCTTTTCAGTTACAACTGATCATGCCAGGGCCTCCGTTATCAGTCTACTGTTAAGTACTGTTATTACAGGGTTGGACTTCTTAACAGATCAAATAGATACTATTCAGTTGTATTTTGTAAGAATGTTCTGTTTAGATTAATGACGCTATTATATAGTGGTTGTACTTTCAAAATAAAGAAATTTGATTCTGATTGTGATTCCACAACTGTACTTAGACAACCTATAATATATACTTATATAACCTTAATATTAAGTAAATTCATTATTTTGCTTCAAAAAAAATAATTGTAACTTCTTACATACAATCGTATAATACAAATGTTATCACTAGCTATCTCTACGATTAAGGTTGACCGTAAATATGTGCCCCCCCCCCACATATTTAATACAGTAACACAAACAAAATTATGAAAATAAATAAAATTTAATATTTATTTTTCAATATTTTTCCAATGATGTTAGAGAATATATATATTTTAAATATTACGTAAGGTATTTATTAGTTATACTATTCAGGGTTAAATAATTAAGAAGTCTCAAAGAGTTTGTTTCACCACTTCCTATGGCGTTGTAATTTTCACCAAAACCACTTTTCCTGAATAATGTTGGCAATTTTTACAATATAGCTGCCACAACCAACAAGAGGGTTGAAACTCTTGTTAAACACAAATACTCTGCCACAATTCACCCCGAGTCGGTTTGAACTTTTGATCTTAGTTCAGAGGATGAACTTTTATTTTCAAGGAATATAATATTTCACCTAATTTGGTTTTGGGATCATTTTAAGTAGTTAAACGATCCTGATTGAAACCGTTGCTATCCAGATATAAAACTTATCAAAACTAATAATAATCATTTTAGAAAACTAAATAAATAAATAATTAAAAAAAAACTACCAACAAGGGAACAAATTATTGACATTGAACAACTTATCTACCGTAACTGCCAATACCACCGAACGTGTATGGGATTTGGGGGTAGTTTTGACCTCAACACTGAGTCCATTGGAACAAATCCACAGCATAACATCCAGAGCCAACTACATCCTTGGTTTCGTCTACAGATCCATGAGACATTTCAAATCACCTATCCCTTTTATCACCCTATTCAAATCTCTGTTCTTCACATTCTTGATTATGGCTCTGTTATCTAAACTCCCTTCTAACTTGGGCATACGGACTTGTTGAACAAGGTGTCTTGAGGTTGGTCCGTGTTCATCTTAGCTTTCCTTACTTTGACACTCCAATTGCTCAGCTCGAGCAACATCTACATCTACTTTCTCTTGACTTTCGGTGAACAATGTCTGACCTGGTTTTCGTATACAAACTTGTCAATGGAACAATAGACTGCCCCGAACTTCTAATGCAAGTAAATCTCAGCATTCCCAGGGGGACTAGATCAAGAACTATCTTCGGTCGAAGGCTCCAACCAACCTGCTACAGTTATAATAATTGACTTGCCAGAATGAGAGAGTTGGTAGTGTAGCTGCCAAGCAGGCTGACTTTTTAGAGAAAAATTTCCGGCATTCAAAAGGAAAATATTTATTACATTAAAGGAGAGGAGTCTTATTTCCTAGTTTTAAATTAATTGTTAATTATTTGTTGCTATTATTTATTATTGTTATTATCATCTATAGTATTTATTTATTTGTTTTCAATATATATACTTATTTTGTTCTTGTTGTTTAATCATTACTCAGGTTGTTATTATTCTTGTTATGTATTGTTGTTGATTTGTTTGTTATTTAATACATCATTAATGTTTTAGGCTAGTTTATTATGATTGCAATTTTATTATTACTATCCTTTCGGTTGCTATTTAGAATTTTACTTTAGTATAAGTTTCAACGTATGTAAAAATATTTTGTCACTATCTAGGCATAATTATTATACCATCCATAGACTATGTCATCTTGAACTTGTTTTAATTATTATTAAGTAAAATTGGTTTTGAACCGTTGGAAGTAATAAATAAATAATATCACATGCGTGTAGGGTGTGTGAGTAGACCCATACTACCATACTTGTATTGTGCACCATACAACCGACATGTGTGGTTCACCAGTTCCACTGTACTACGAGATATTCCACTCGTATATTCCTTTTGACAGACGGAGTTTCTTTTAGTTTATATATATTGCATTGTAGCTGACTACACCTATTAAAAAAATTACAACATAAATAGAGAAGGTCACTATGACCATACTGTGTTGAAAATGTGTGTATATATACCCTGATTTTTAAATGAAGGAACATGTTTTTTTTTCCAATTCAGTATATAAATATTGCCTCTGAGTTCAGTCAGTATTTCTTCACAGGTAAACCTTTTGTTAGAACAATACATCACTAATTTGTGTATATTGTTAAAATAACGTTTTAGGTTTAAGCTAGTTGTGTTGGATCATATTCATTTTTGTTTTATTAAAAAAAAGATTTTCATATTTTTAAATCTTACATTCAAAGTTTACCAAGTATATACTCAACGAACTAGGTGCTTGAGGCGTTTGATTTAGTTAAAAGGGGTAACAAACCCAGTTAGGCTCTTATCAACATATAACAACTACATACCTAGTGGATGATTTTCCAAAATGTCCATGCATATTTCCAAATATTTAACAACTAACCATACAAAGGCACAAACATTCCAAACAATAATTAATTTACTATTATATTATCTTATCTTTTGGTACTCTTCCGAATTTCACTAATTGATTTACCATTGTAATAATTTTATTTTACACAATAATTTTCAACAATACTCTACAATCAGATATGTTTTACCATTTGTTTTTAATTGTTCCTTTATATAATTGTATTATTGTTAAACAGTTTTGGTTATACCAATAACATGCTTAATGAATTTTAGTATTTCGATTTATAATTGAGAAATAAAATATATTATCTTGTCCAATCACTTTTATTTAGTACACAAATTAAAATAAAAGTATATTACATATGTGTATTATATAACAGTGATTAGACAAGATAATATTTTTTACTTCTCCATTATATATTATTTCCAATCCAGGGCCAATATGATTATTATTTATATTTGTATTAGTTCCTTTAACCACAAATTACTTTTTTCCAAAATATTAAGCCCAATAACTACAACAAAATATATTTATTATATGTGAAAGAGCTATTGCAACATATTAATAAAATCCTGAAGATAATCAACATTTGACGATACCTAGTTGATGGGTGTATGAAGCTTTTGTGTCATGGTTCATAACACTTTGATTATGAACGCATTTGGAAAACGTAAAATATAAGTCCTTCAAACATCTCTCTAAGAATGCTTATGAAATTTAGGAAAACATTTAATTTTGTTAAAATTAAAACACCTTATAAAGGACGTGCTCATAAATATACTCCAAATCATCGTTTCCAAGTTTTGTACATGTATAACAACTGTATAAACAATGATTTTTACGTTTCATACAGTTACGTAAAATCTGTCGATATCATCAAGTAAAGAGGGAAGTAGGAGATATGCTTTACTACCCTATCCGAGTCAGTGGCACCTCATGTTCTTGACATGCAGTGAGGGAGTTACTGTCTAAATTTTAAGGGTTTGTCAGTTCGCAGAGGCCAAATATAAAAAGCTTTCTTCGGTGTTTACTGAAAAAATCTTTTGCAAACATTTGTTATTTCAAGTGTCGATAGATACAAATATTTTGAAACAGTATTATGAAGTTATTTTAAAGTATACTGCATATGTATTTTTAAGTAAATTTCATATACAACAAAAATTACTGTACGAGCTATAATTTCGTACTCACATTTTATTTTCATTTTATATAATCCTTTTTAATGTAACTTTAAATTATATGTAATTATTATTTTTATTATTGTTCAGATTTGACAATTAGACACAGCTTGTGCGTATTGTAAAGCTAAAATTAATTATTAATTAAATTTAATATGAGTATTGATGACTTTTGTAGTATAGTTACTTACTGATTTTTGCGTATATTATAGAGGACCGTTTAGTTAATTGCTAACAGATACGGTGATTCAGCCACCTACCACTTTACGTGGACTCCAAACCACGTAGTATTGGTCATATTTTACCCTAATTAGGGAGAGACCTTATGATCATCATTCATTTTGGCCTGTACAACATCAGGACCCTTACTGACACCGAACACAGACACTCCAGACACTTCTAGAGTCTTTGTTGATGACAATCATTGAATGGATTTTTATATTGATATTGTGAGGACCGAACATATAACCTAGATATTAAATAATGTAAAAACATATAGTTTTTTTTTTTTTATTTCCTTCAAGATATAATCAATATAAGTCGCTAGGATATTGGCAATATTCCAAATAAATTCATACTATGTAACATATTAAAGTAGTTATTTTTCAAACTTTGAAAATCACCAAAGAAACTGCACTGTAAAATAATGTTTGAATAAAACGTTTATCACTGGGTCATCTACCGTAGTTATTTCGTAATCCTATGGAAATAAAGTAATTTATAATAACCCACTATATTTACAAATGTTATATAGTTAAAGGATAGAGGTTTTAATTTCTAATAAAGTTTATCACTTAACCACGATGAACATATTTGCTTGTTGCCTTTCAAAAAAAATTTAAACTAATTAATTATATATTAATACTGACCGATGTTGTTGGCCAATTTATCCTATATATCCTCTTTTGTTTTAGTCCCATCCACGCCAATCATTATTATGTACGTGATAGGTTTTGTCTTGAAGAAATATCATGGTTTTTTACATATGTTATTAGGCAAACATATATCTAGTGGCATAATGTTATATATTTACATTAAATATAGAGATAAATATTTCTTAAAACAATAGCTTAGTAGTATAAAAGTATTTTTCTTTGGTATTTAATCTCTTTAAGAACAAATGAGTCCTTAATTATTCAAACAAACATTTTTGGAGATGATTTGCATTTAATAATATTTAAGCATTGTTTACCACTCAGCACGTACCGTAAATGTAACTTAACATTTGTGGTATACCAATAATGCATAAAGAATAAATTATTTTAGGTTGGCATAGTTTTATACGATAAAGAAATATTTCTCCACACGATAATATCGGAAATAAAACTGCCTTTTTAAGTGCAAAAGGATATTGAAACAGTCAGAGTTTACGTTGACTCAATTTATAGAAATAAATTTCTTCACCTGAGTCTAAAATGTCACCAATCTCTAAATCTTAAACATTTATAAGTAGTCAAGCCAGATATTATTTAAAAATATTAACTGATATTTTATGAACATATAGTCTTGTATTATAAATATCAAAAGTATACTGACTGTTGTAAATTTTAAAGGGAAATGTTTCAGTTTTGCTATATTTTAAAGTAAACTAATAATAAATAAAATAGAAATAAAAAATGTACAACTTACATTTATAAATAGAAGTAATCAACTTTAAAACATATAAATGTATGTTCAACTTCTATAAGAACGATACAAATGAAATGACATAATAATACGAGTGGTAAAGCTTTAATTACCATTAAATACTGCTTATATATAACAACCATTTAATACATCATATATCTACATCACAAAACTCATTATGGTATAATTTTTTAATAAGACATATGTTAAAAGTTAAAAATGTTAAATATTACGTAATAAATAATTTAATTACCATACAAACCGAATAAAATAAAATTTAAATATCATCAAATATGAGCAAAATGATTAAATTGAATAAATAAACCAACACACGCCAACATACAGACCTTTGTGACGGTTCGTCATGTCCGTTAGTGCACTTGTTTTGAATATCTCAACATCGAGGTGAAGGTGGCCCAAATTCAATAAAAAATCACCCGACCGTTCTTCAAGGCAGCCGTAAAACGCGTAAGCCCTGAGGAGGCGGTCCTGCAGCTTGGAGCTTGGCTATACCCTGTAGTACCTTGACCCACAGTTCTGGCCTTGATAGTTACGTGTATTTGTACGTGTGTGTGTGTGTGTTATAAACTTATAAACTGCTTGTTTGAAATGTTGAGTAGACAAGTGAGATCCTAATGTTCACAATTCACTACATGACTCTGAGTATGTCTATATATATATATATGTATATATATATATATATATATATATATATATATATATATATATATATATATATATATGTCATTGGTAAATTGCCATTGATCAGTTCATAAAGAATTTGTTTGTATCATTCAGTAAATAAATAATAACAAAACATATTTAGTCAATTTATTCAATATAAAAGAATAATTGTAGGATCTAGACATTATGTAATAGTTTTAAACATATATGCTTTCACATATCTGTTTATCTCTTTGTACAGATCACTGTAATATTCAAGTTTTAAATGTTACAAGTGTAATATTTCTAACTCACTACAGGTCCTTGCCCTCAGACACTCCTTTTACGTTCTAAATTCAGTTATCATGGAGATGAAGTGTTCATTTACATGTACTTGTGTATTCCGTTTTCATTTCCATTCTGTTGGTTAGTTAACTTAGTTAAAGTCTGCCCTCTGCACCAATGGAGTATGTATTTATAAGGGATTAATATGGTTATATTTTTTCTAAAATTTTACATATATTCGCAATAATAGCCCAGGGTGTGCAATATTGCATGTAGATTTTCTTTGTGATAACAGTCATATTAGCTGTCAATTTAAATTAATAATATGATGCTATTATACAATATAGTTCAAACAACAATATCGGTACCATATATTGATCTAAATGTTATCCCAATAGTAATTATTTTAGTACAATTCAGTGAGATACATCTCGTATATTATTAAAGACATAAAAATTGGAAATATATTCTTTTTTATTTTGAACCTGAGTAACAATGTCCGTACATTATTTTTTAACACTTTACACAAAACAAAGATACACTGAGAATTTGTCTTATATTGCAATGTTGTTGCATTTGTAAATCTCATAATTGTTATGAATCGTTAGTTAATACTGATTATACTTTTCTGATGAATGGTTTATATTTGTGTGTTCTTTATTAAATTAATACCATTTAATTATTTTTGTTAAAGCATACAACCTACTTAAAGGACTGTACTGTCAAATATTGTGCATATATTGAAAAATATCTTTAAATAAACGGAGGATTGTTTATATTGAATATCATAATCAGATATAGGCAAACTTCATTTGAAATTGCCTTAGACAAATGCTTTCAAAACCGCAATAAATCAACCTCACATGTTTCACCCATTTCTCAGTACACTATATTTATCATTATACCCTTTTTTACATAGGAATATTTTATCCCTGTTATGTATTTAATTCAAATCTTATCTTACATTTTGCTATATTTGGGTAAAGCAATCAATATATTTATGAAACATGGACCTCTAACACTAGAGGTCATCTCATTTACTGCAGGTGCAATAGTTAATAGGGAGGGGGGTGCCACACAGGTGGTCCAGGTTCAATTTCCGGCGCAACTAAAAATACCGACGTTGTGGCTTAGTGACTAAGGCTTCGGACTGCTGTGGGCAGTGTCCAAGGATCGAATTCCCTCCGAGCAAACAGTTGGTGCTCCACTCGTAGAATAAAGTTCACCCGCAGGCTTGCATGTGAACTAGTTAGTGAAATTAAAAAAAAAGATAAAGATAAAAGATAACAGATTTTCGTCTGCCGTTCCCGTGGTTCTTTATAATGAGCCTTCAAAATAAAAGTTGGCTGGTTTAGGTTGGCGAGAGTAACTGTGTCTTAATTAGGCATCTCTCCTTACTAAAATGCGCATAATTACATTTATTATTATTCATCGATCTATAAATCACGAATTCACTCATCTTGACAAGGAGTTCTATTATTGTTAAACAAGTTTAAACATTAACACTATTTAAATACATCTCAGCCTTTGTAATAAACATTCTATACGTACTTTTATTACCAACTTTACCCTCAGAATTAAAAAATAAATAGTACTTAGATTATAGAAAAAGTTCATACCATGGCAAATACTTATATATTTGAAAGAATAAAATTAGTATATACTACAGCATAAATTATAACATGTTAAAAATTTACGACGGTAATGGCCTTCCCACCAATCCCATACACGTAATTTTGTAATTCTACGACTACAAGCCAATTGTTAGAACATCAAACTCCAAAACATAAATTGTTCTATTTTATCTTATTGTTTTAAGACTTATGAAGAGGAATTTTAAATAGTTAAAAGAAAATAAAGGTAACCGTACGATATTGATTTATCTATAGTAAAATTGTTGCCAATACAATTGGATTCCCACAAGACTCTTTCTATACATGCTATGATTACTAAAATTGATGATTTCAACCATAATGTCTATCAATGAAAACAATTTTAAAATTTTACATTAATGTTATATAAATATCATAATATAGGCTAAAGACTGTTGAAGAATGTACACACGTGTGTAACTCACACTTTTTAGTTAGGTTTTTATGTTGTTGATAATTAAAGTTAAATTTATTTTGAACAAGTTTAATTTCACATACCAGGTCAAGTGACCGAATTGGTACCTCCCTAAATAGTGGCTTAGTAGTCAGAAGTTTTGGTGGTGCTAGGTTAAGTTTTAAGTCCCATGGACTCTATACCTTTCGTTGGACAAAGTTGCAACATAATGTGAATTAAAGAGCGATTCATTATTTTCCAAAACGGTAAACGAACAATAAATATGAAATAATTCTACTAACTACAGTAAATATGAAACCGTAAAAGAACTTGAGATTTTTATCATCAACTAAAAGTTATATTTATAATCATTAACTATGCTTTTATTTGTATGTGGAATAAATATGAAAAAGAGAAACAAATATCAATTTTATATACAGGGTGTCACAAAAAATATTTTGTAGCTTTTATTTTTCGTATTCCACACCTACAAAAAACGTTTAAGTTAAAAATTAAGTTCAGGTTTTTTTTATTTAATTCCATTTTGTGTTTTACTGTTTTTATGTGTATGCCATTCTTAGAATTAATTAATGAAGAACTATTATTACCGGTCAAACTGTTCTTGAGTTATATTGTTGTAAAAAATAAATACAGAAACTAAACGAAGTGAAATTCGAAAACATTGTTCTAAGTTAGGTGTGAATAAAAATTGTATAGCTAGAACACCAATTTTGAGATAACCTTTACATAAACTCATATATAGAAAATAAAAATTAATTTTAATATAGTCTCCTAACGAGGAAAAATAATAAGGTTTTCTAGTCTTCCAATTTAGAGATATTTACCAATCATATAAATAGTAATTATTTTATAACCCACAAGCATTATTTCGTAACAGACAGTCTTATTTATTTACTTCACGTCACTCAACATTATAATTTTTTTGTATTAAGCACAAGATAGAAAAAAAATTAGATGCTATGATGAAGCTGTCTATTTTTTGAAAAATCTTATTCATCATGAAGGTACTATTCTATTACTTCAGCTAATACTATTTCCTGACTAAAGTAAATTTACTGTGTGACGTGGGTACACGTATCATGTTGTACAAAGTTCAAATACTTCTGTTTAATTATCCTTATGAAGTACCTTAAGTGAACGGTTCAGTTTACAAAGTACGGCAAACCAGCCTCAACCTAACAAGAAGGGTCCTTCAATCGTGACCCTTGAAGTATAGATATTGAGATTTTAACATATCACGGATTAATGGCCATTCTGTACTACTTTGTTAATAAGTGTCAAAATATGTTCTGTTATTATTTGAATATTAAATCAATAACTACAACCTTACTTGTATAAAATGAAAAACATTAACTAATTGTATTGAATTGATAATATATGTTAGTTATGTAAAATTATTGATTTATGAAAGTATTATAAGATTATAGACGAGGGAACACTTTAAAAAACTCTAAACATGTATTTGAAGTTTTTTTTGAAACAAGTATAAGTTCAAAGTCCACGTACCTCAAAAATATCTTATAGCAACGCTTTTCGAAGTGTTTAAGACATTTTAAGACTTTGCCACTATACCTAATAGTGATGGTGATACTTATAATTTTTGTTGTTCAAATATTTAACATTTTAAAGAGTTTTTTAATATCTGAATAAACCTAAACTAACATAATTATTGTAAATTATGATCTAATTTAAGTGTAGTTGTAATATATAGGGTTTACAAAGGCTCATTAAATACTAAATATTTTATCTAATGAATGTATTAAATAGTTTTTATAACGTTGATATATTATAGTTTATAGGTACGTATATACAGAAAGTAATACTTCTTTAAACAGACAAGCACCTTTCAGATACATTTCTTTGTAAGGGGGACATACAAAATACAACAGAGGTTAGAATGAACGTAAAGTTTAAACATCCAATGTATACGGAAACCATTGGTGTCGGATGCAGAGTTGGAGATATCAATCAAACTGAACACCCTCTCAGACAGATATCACCACATATTTATCACCAGACCAGTGAACAGGGACTGATAACAGTTTAGATTTCAATGAAATCCAATAAAAAAATTAGATTTTAATTTAGTCATGCTTAATGTATTATAAAGATTATAATCATAAAGTGATAGATATTTATACATTTTTGTATGTACATGCTAGTTAATGTTGAATCATTTAAGGCGCGTTTACATTATGAAACAAAACACTGTTTAAAACAATACTATATAACTTTTCACTAAGGAACGCAGTTTCATAAAATCAAGTGCTGTTTATATTGTTTATATAACTATGTTTTATAACTGTGTTAAGGCATGTGGTTATACAACATGAAATTTTTATAAACTTTATTATAAAACAGCTACAATCTGTTTTAAAACCGTGTTTTATGTTTCCCATACAGAGTCAGTAAAGTTATAAGGAATTTATATTACTATGTTATAAAACATTGTTACAGAAAATCTGTGCGCACCAAACAGTGTTTTAAAACTTCCAAATTCCAGTTCTACGCCTGTCGTTGAGAAGAGTGGTTGTTTAGCGGTAGGTGGCGCAAATAGTGTTTCAGTTTTTAGTTATGTGTAGGTGTTTCTTTGTAATGTGGAGTGTTCGCTTTCCTATTGATATATGTAAAGAAAGAAGAGTTTTTTGGATCCATTAAAGTAGAATAAGAATCGTTGACGGAAACTCAGATTGTTTGACTCCACATTCTGATGGACAGTTAGATATTTATAATTTAATAATTATAAAATGGGTTCTATATTATTAACTTCTGCTTGCATACATTTGGTAATGTTAAATTGTAAATATGTGTTTCATATTTTCTAAAGCTGTTCATAAAATTAACTAAAATATAAAAGGTAAATTAATTGATAATCTAACAGGTAAAGTATTTGGCCTTTTTATGTTCTACGTTTTTAATTTTATAGTCAATTGACATCTACTTAATGTACAGGCATTACATTTGGCAAGTACTTTAAATTTGCAGGAGATGGTTAAGCCAGTAAAACGAGACATATAAAATGTGATTCGAATAATTATAAAGAAATCAATTTATATTACAAGTTTGACGCAATTTCATAGGACACTAGATCTTGGGAAGTCCCAAATACCATAAAGAATTTTGTAAACTACATTAACAACCAGGATAAGTAGGAAACATTAAAGAAATAAAGGTTTTCAATCATAGTCTTCGAAAAAGTGAAGCAAGAGAACATAGCTAACCAACCAAAGTAAATGTCCTTTCTTATGAGCCAAAAATAACTGACTGGCATTACGAGCAGCGTACGCATATACGTGAGTGGCTAGCCGTTCAACTGTTACATAACTGGCATCCCGGGCATATTATAAAATGACTAGTATAGTTTAAAATGTTGATTAGCAAAACAAATTTTACATAATCAAACAATTATTTAGAGACGTATAAATGGAATATATAAAATCGGCAGCGGTAATATACAATAATTATACTAAAAAATCAGAATATATATAATATAGTTTAAACAAATATATTTTTGGGTCCCACTAACTGACCTACCAGTACAGATTTTCAGTGACAGGCTTTCCCACTGATCATTGTTTCTCAAAAATCCCTAAACCTTCGAGACTGACATTTTGTAGAATGATTGGTTTTATATTGTAGGCGTGCAATAATAAGGGATTTAGAAATAATTTTCATAGTTCCGAAACGGCAGTCTATTTTTACCCCTAAAACTGCCCCAATGTTTTTTTTTGTGGGAAAATCACAAAAAAAAAGTATTTATGACATAACTTGAGGAAAATCTCGAGAACAATTTTCAACCTTCATAGTTCTACACACGTAAAAATCGTGCACCTTATCAATTAATTTCAGCATAAAACGTAAAAAAATTGGGTATCGGGGCCCAAAAACTTACATTTTTGGAATTATAAAATGTTTTAAAACTCAACTTATACACTCAAGAGGGGTATCAATTTAAAGCTATTTTTCTTCTGAATCCAAAAATACCATCAGATTTTGAAAAAATTAATTCATAAGAAATGTATGTAAAAAACTCCGAAAACCAAAATAAGGGTAATACTGAAATAAATCGACAAAGAGTCCCCTAGTATTTTAAATAAATAGAGAAGATCACATATAGTTATGGTTAAAAAAATTTAATATTTTTATCTCTGTTGGTTTGTCTAAAATAATTATATTGCTTTAAGGCTAGTATTAGAATGCCATTTAAGTTCTACCTGAAATTATATTAAATAGTTCAGTGAAAATAAAAATTTTATGAGATATCCCAAAAGTCTCCCCCCCCCTTGTAGCTTTTGCACGGAATTAAACAAAACAATATCCTTTGGGGATAGTTATGTAATGACTAATGATGATTTTTGCTCTATATGAGAACTTAACTCCTCAACCCAAAATGGTGGGTTAGAGGGTAAGTCCAACATTTAAAATACCCACATCAAATGACACCTCATCTTAAAGGTCTTTATAAATGAAGAACAATGTCACACCTAGAGGTATCTATCTCAATTTAGTAAAATATATAGCCTGTCAAATGTTTATTAAAAGGTTACGCTAAAAATATCAATGGTTTCGTTTACTTATCTGTTCGGACTTATGACCTTTGTACTTACTTGATGATAATCTGCTTGTTTGGAGTTTTTAAATGTTTATAAACTTAGGTACCTTATTCCAGCTTCAGTTTTAAAAGTGTTTTATTATTTTTTTATTTTAAAGGTAATTGTTAGTTTAAATTTTGACAGGCTGTAGTTTTCTACTGAATTGAGATATAGACCTCTAGTGTTTTGGCATTGTTCTTCTTTTAAAAATACCTTTAAGATAAGGTGTCACTTGATGGGATTATTTTAAATGTTGGACTTGTCCCCAAACCCTCCCCCCATTTTGGGTTGAGGAGTTAAGTTCTCATATAGTGCAAAAATCATCATTAGTCATTACATAACTATTCCCCAAAAGGCATTGGTTTGTTTCATTCCGTTCAAAAGTGAAAAGTGGGGGGGGGGACTTTTAGGACACCTTATATACTCTACCGTGTTTTGAAAAGTAGAAAACATTTTTAGCTATAATAAAAACAACTAAATATTTTCTAAATGAAAAATGTGGTTTATTGCACAGTCACAATTCCACATGTAAATGACGTTATATGAACTCAAACAAATATTACGACGAATTTAAATAAAAATAGTAAACAAATAATTTAAATATAAGTAATAAGTGTTTTTAACACTTAAATTGTTAAAGTTAAGTAAAAAAACAATGGTAGATATTGGACCAACGTAAAACATGTGTTTCAGACCAAGTGAGATATGTATATACCAGAATATAAAACAGATAATTCAGCATATGTGTACAAAAGAGGTTAATTTAAATTGATTATGATCGCATTGGTCAAATAAATGTGCTGATAGAAAGCTCCAAAACTATCTTAAAAAGGATTAAACTGAAAGCCATTTTTTCCAGAAAACAAATTATTTATCCTTATAAATGACGTAATATCAGTTATTGG
The DNA here is from genome assembly GCA_035578905.1 of Stictocephala bisonia. Taxonomy (NCBI): domain Eukaryota; kingdom Metazoa; phylum Arthropoda; class Insecta; order Hemiptera; family Membracidae; genus Stictocephala; species Stictocephala bisonia. The sequence goes on from JAQJVL010003947.1 coordinate 15,490, forward strand.
TTGTTTATTTTAACTAAAATAGACCAGCTAATATTGATTTGAAATATTAAACAATCCATATGTTGTAAGTTATTAAATAAAAATAATCATAATTAGTTTTGATACCAATAATGTATATTATAACTAAACATGTTTTTTAACTGTTGAATTTGCCTTGAGGTTGAGAATAAACAAGTGCTAGGATGTTATCAATCTCACGTAGAGTTGTTATCAGTCCCTGTTCACTGATCTGGTGATAAATATGTGATGTTATCTGTCTGAGACGGTGTTCAGTTTGATTGATATCTCCAACGGTGCATCCGACACCAATAGTTTCCATACAAATTGGTATGTTTAACTTTACATTCATTTTAACCTCTGTTGTATTTTTTATGTTCAATTTCCTTTTACTTTCTATTTACAAAGATATTTATCTGAATGATGCTAGTCTAAATAAAAAGTATTACTTTAAATAAACTATAATACATCAACATTATAAAAAATATTTTAACACATTTATTGGATACTCTATTAAATGTGAAATACTTAATTGGCCTTTGTAAACTCAAAGTAGATCATATACCTACACTTCAAAGAGATCATAATTTCCAAATTTTTTAGGTTAGGTTTGTTCAGATTTTAAAAACCTCAATGATCTTAAAAATTTCAAATATTTGAATACTCTCAAAAATAATAAAATATTATGATTACTACCATAACTATTATTAAATATTTTTAACAAATGTAGAAATATATAAACAATTTTGAAAATATGAAAATAATAGAAAATCTCACAAATTGTTGGAACATTTAAAAAGCGTAAGTTGAAAATCATACTGCGCTCATATAATTCCAGCACAACCAGTTTGAGTATATCTTTACGTATCGTAACGGTATATAAATTTATGTATCTCACTTTTTAGCGTAAAACATGGTGTCACGTATATCATCACTGTACATTATATTGAGTTATAAAAGTAAACCAATGTTATCTGCTGGATTTGTCACTGACCTTTGCTAAGATGTAATTTAAAACTGCAATAACCATGTTTTATATGTTTATAAAACTGTTCTTCGTCCACATTAAGCCTTATTAAATCAGGTCAAAATAAAACGGAAAGAAAAGGATATAATTAATACAAAAAATAACTTATTTTACCATACAATTTTTAAATGGACTATGTTAAATATATGCTAAATCATGCTTGTAATCATATAAAGGTTTTTCAACTTAAAATAAGTTCTTTTATCCAGTTATGGCACTATCAGAACTTAAAATAAAGTCTAATTAAAATGTTATTTCTATCAAAAATATTTCTTTAATTAACTAATGAATAGAGTATAAGTTAAAATAATATTTAAACTAAATGAAACTACGAGTAAATATTAAATGGTTTTATGTGACCATATCATTTTAAAAGTTCATTTTATATTAATAACACGACAGTTTTACTAAAATTTGTGAAGGTTGAAAAGTGAATTTTTTTTATATATGCACAGAATATGACGTTTTATAAGATTAGTTGATTTTAAATTAGGTTCCATTGAAATAATTTCCGATCTTTTAAGATTGATACATTAATTTTATGATATAATCCAGAATATTCTTGTTCATTGCAAACATGATGTAACATAGATACAGAACGCTCAACAGACCCAGATTATAACCAGAAACTGTGTTTTAAATTATCATTAAAGTGACTGAGAGAGTTTACTTTAATGATTATTTTACGGAGGTTGGGTTAGGTTAGGTTAGGTTAACGTTTGTTCATATTCACTTTGCATGATAGTTCTTCAAATGGCATCCAAATACTGCAATATTTAATGTTGTCATACTAATAACTATGTTTGTATTGGTAAATTAAATGAATATAAATTTTATATTTGATATATCTACTGGAGTAATAAGTTATAAATAGACTTGCATTTGGAGTTCATCATTAATATAATAATATCAATAGAAAATAGCACAGTTAGTTCATGTCAATTTAAGTTTATTTTTGGATTTCCTTTTTTTGTAACACTAATTTTTTGCATTACTGTAGGCTAGTATTAGAGTCTAGTTTAAGCTATAACTAAAAAATTAACTGTTGATATCTGATTATTGAGGGCATAAAGTGCGTAAAAATGTAATCAATATTATGTGATCTAATTATGTTAACCCCAAATCTAGCAAATAAGAGATCCTTAAAACCATGTAGCACCGAAAAAGGTAATGAGTACTAGAAGAATGTTAAATCTGAGGATCCTTATTATCACCATTTTCTATCACTCATTTTCTGAAAAGTGATCAAGTATCAATCCTCTGAGTAATTTGCACTCCCTGAGTGATAAGTTTATTGTTTTCATTGTAAAATAATTCAAAAGAAATAAACGTTCTGCTGATACCTTATCATGATCATATCTAAGGGATAGTCCAATGATTGAGTTTTCTTTCCAGTTAGTATTTTTTTTACCTTATCAATTTTCATGTTTTATATACATTTTAACTGTTTAAAAATAGTTAAATATTAAAAAAAAATATTTTATTCAAATAATATTCCGTGAGTTTTATTAGTCTATTCATTTTTCTACCCATCCCAGTGTGCCTTGGTATGAAAGAATAATCCATTTGTAACTAATATGTGAGGGAGTTTGGAAACATAATATGTTTGTATATAGTGGGTGTACAATCAATGTTAGGCGGCGGGTTATTGTTGCACCCTTAACGAGGAGTGAGCGTGTCAGCTGATTTGTGTTTACACTATCGAGTACTATTACAGTATACATATCACACTGTTAGAGACATTCACGTGTCTATGACACCATTCATTACGAAAAGATAGTGGTGATTTTATAGTTAATAGGGCAGTATTTTTCAGGGTATACAGTTTATCATATTGCTTTTGTACGAGACGAAATGTATCTCATACTTTCAAAATATATTCTTATCCTAATATTGATGCAATTTATCTAACTCCTGCAGCCTGCTGGACTCCTTTCAGCCCACCCACTTCACTTCACACATAACTCCAGGCAGCCCACCCACTTCCCTTCACACATGACTCCTGGCAGCCCAGTCACTACCCTTCACACATGACTCCTGGCAGCCAACTACGTTCCTACAAACATTACTACTAGCAGCCCACCAACATCACTTCAAACATTACTCCAGGCAGCTCACCCACTTCCCTTCACACATACTTCCTGTCAGCCCACACCTGCTACCCTTAAAAAATGACTCCTATCAGCCCACACACTTCTCTTCACACAAGCTCCTGGCAGCCCACCCACTTCCCTTCACACATAACTCCAGGCAGCCCATCCATTTCCATTTGTATATATCTCCTGTCAGCCCACCCACTTCAGACATCTACTTCTGGTGACTCACCACATTCCTATAGCCCCAATTTATACCGACACTCTTAAAAATACGTTTCATTATAAATTTCAAAGTTGGAATTTGTGCCCTCACTAATTGTCCAACCTCCAGCTTAAGGTAAAACCTATGTTGATTATTTTATTTACAAGCTAATGGGAAACATTTCTTTTTTATGAACATGACAAATATTAAATTAAGTTATTATAAGACCAATGTTGCTAGAGTTACACTGGTACATATTTCATATTCCAAGGATTGTAGATTAACACACATTTGAGATAAGCCAAGTCACAAGAGAGCTTACTGACGGGGTAGGAAAAACGTGTCACAATCTACGATAATATTGTGACCTGAATTATTCTGATTGGAGATTCTTGTTTAAAATTTATATAAATTAAGAAAAATTGCATCAATGCATAAGATAGCAAGAATTATTTCGTTATTTAAATAACAATGTTTTCTAAATATTACATAATATTTATAGAAACAAATTATTTAAATGAGTCATTGTATGTTTGCATAAAAATAAAATTAATTTTCACCAATTGAGTTGTAAAGTAATATTATTACATACTAAATACCATGTAAAATAAAATTATACTCAAGTACTTAAATCATGTCTTGTTTAAAAATTTTTCTTATACTTTAATTATTTATTATTAAATATTTACAAATATTGTATGTTGTATTAACTGATCCTCTGTTTCTATTTTATTAGAAATATTTTTAATTATTAAAAGTAACGTTATACATCCTCGTGAAAAGTTAACTGTCTGTGAAACCGTATTGTTTATTTTAAATAATTATTTTGGGGATAATATTATATTTCGATTGATGTACATGAGACCTCAAAGTTTAATAACTTTTGAAAACTTTGAAAAACACTGAAAGCATTGAACACAAAAAAATTACCAGTCATTATTTTATTGTGATGTTTTAAGTGAAATCTAATTCTACGAATAAAATATTATTATATAACATAAACTATTTTAACTATGTTAATGCAATGGAAGGTTTGAATTTAAAAAATAAATAATATTATATATATTTCATAATTAATAATAATTAAAAGTATGTGTCACTAAGTAAGTAAATAATTTAATCAGATGATATTTATGTGGGTACATAAATATTTAGTTCATTAACTAGAAATATTGTTAGAAAAAGTTGTCAAGAGCTGTATGTTTGTGAATTTTAGATAAATTTAGAAGGTTGAATAATTTATTTTTTCATAAAATGTAATATTAAAAGAATATTATAATTATTTAAAGCAGTATAAAAAGACATTTATATAACAGATTTACATGGTTTTTTAATCAAAATATAAGTTTTATCAAAATGATAAATGAATAATTTTTTTAAATAATATAAGAAAACTTAAGGTTAAAATATTATTTTACGAAATAAATATTTCAGTTGTTATTTATAAAGGTTTAGTAATTATCTTTCGTGTAAATATTCCATTTATTTCAAAGATTAGTGATTAGCTTTATAGGATATTTTGGATATGAAAAATAATATTTTAGGAAATCTTTAGTTGTCTAAGTAAATTAAAATTATGCATTATTGCTTAATATTATAAAATATAATGACTCAATAAAGTAGTTCGAATTGACAGTATGAAATATCTACTGGCTTACTAAATTATTGAATAATTTAATAGTTTTTAATTAGCATAATACGTGTTGGTACATATACAATACAAATGAAAGTCACACAACAAAAATTTATTACAATATAAGAATAAAATGGAGAAACATTATGGTTACCATAATAATTATGAATTTTGTACTTGTACTGTAATATATTTGTGCATTTTGTACTTAAACTGTAATATATTAGTAGTGTGAAACTAGGGCTGCTGGCTCAATTGATGACTTCCGGTTGTCAAAAATTTAAAGAAAAGTTGGCCTGCGTCATATTAGAGTGTGACGTGGCTGAGGACGTCACGGGGACGTGAATTGGTGACGTCACGATTTAAAGTTCAAGGTCATCCAAAGTAAGTTTTAAAAAAGAGATCTTGTACGAATTATTGTTTTCGTTACAATACTATTTGTTGTTGATTACAAAATTGGTTACTCAAAAATGAATACGATTCGTACAAGATCTGTATTTGTTTTGAAAAACAAAACTTTGTAATCAACAACAAATAGTATTGTAACGAAAACAATAATTCGTACAAGATCTGTGTGTGTGTGTGTGTGTGTGTGTGTGTGTGTGTGGGAAATTTTGTAGTGAGGGAATTTTTGTGAGGGAATTTTTTAGGTTGGCAACACTGGAAACAATAAATACGTAATAATGTTTTTGTAATGTTCAAATTTTGTTTCTCTCTTCTTCTACTACTACTACTTCAGTCCCTCTTCTCATCGATGTTGTTTGTGGTGGTGGTGGTACATATTCCAAGTCTGAACGATAGTTGTTGTTGCTATTCGTTGTTGCAAACACTTCTAATGTCACGGTGTAACCAGTCATCAGGAGATCTTTCAACTCCTTGGTGAATACTTGCAGATCGTGCAGAGTCGATAAATGAACAGTGTTGTAGGTGATGGTTTTTATTCTAAGAGACATGATCACTCTCTTTTCATTCGACGTAAAAGTAAACTGAGCCTTCGAGTTATTTCGTCAATTGCACTCTTGCGTGTTGATTTGTATGTTTTACAATTGCATTCACAATAACTATAACACTTGCATTTAGAACAAGCTAGTCCATCAACTTGATACTCCGGTAGTTTAAAACATTTCAAATCGCAACAATAATTATTTACAGTACGTTCAAAAGTTACAGCTTTCATAGATATGTTTTCATTTCTTCTTATTGTTGTTGTTGTTGTTGTTGTAATAGGAGCTCGATGTGCACTGTTCAAGAGGTGGCCGTGAAGTGATATAGGGGTAGCTTGTCTGCTAGGTACTCGGTTTCACCCCCCACCACTACCATTACCACACTATCGACCTCCCCCACCCGTACCATTACCCCCACCACAACCCTATCGGTCTCCCTAACCTTACAATTGAAATGAAGATCCTTCGATCAACACCGTTGTGTTGCAAAACAATCCGTTATTTGACAATAGTGAGATAGTATTCCTAACATAAAAAAAGCACACTGCAAATTTGTTCATTTTCAGTTGTTAACCTACCATGTCGGTACATATTTCCAAGTCCAACCAAAAGTTCTTTGTAGTTGTTGCAAATACTTCCAAAATATACAATGTAAACAGTTGACAAAAGATCTCTCAACTCTTTAGCTTCTACTCCGATACTCGTGTTACTTGTAGCTTGTAGATGTAAAGTATTATTATTATTGATATTATTATTATTATTAGGAAAAGATAAAAAAGAATGGTATAAAGAATAAAATTGTTTGAACAACAAAACTACAAAATAAAAAGTATTGTAATAACTAACGCAATTAGCTACTTAATAATAAACATGAGAACAGTAATACTAAAAATAAAAAGGTAATGTAATAACAAACGAATTACCTACTTTGTAAATTTATTAAAGACATAAAAGTTTAGTTCAAATATTTATAATACGCGGTGTGAGCGGTAAACAAATTAAAGTGGATTGTCTCGCTCGAGATAATGGGAGTCGTAAATCAGCGTCTAACCGCCGCGTTATATGCTAATCAAGGTAATATTTCATTTGCCCGGCGGCCGGACAAGTTCCCCTCTCCCCGCACCGGCCGGGTCTGGCAGCGTTCCACTTCTCCTTGATGATGAATGGGCCGCATGTTAAATTAGAGACTTGACTAACTCATTACGTTTTGACGCGTATTCTATAAAGTTAATTAATATACACAATTAACTTTCTTATCTTTTCGTGGAACAATTGCCGGCTACACAACATTTCAACAGCTGACTATTACCTGACCTTTAATGGATACGTTTGTGCTCAGCACCCACGGAAACAAACCGTGTGTACATTAACAAAACAAAACTTAACTCTAGTATATTAATAAGTCTGTTTTGTTTTGTTTTTTTTTTCTTTTTTCTGTTTATTACTAATTTTAATTGTCATTTTTTCTTATTCTACTTCAAATTCAATTCTTCCATTCCTTCTGAATAAAAATAATTTTGTATTTTCAATTCGTGGTGGCAGCGGTACACATGTTGGAAGTTTAACAAGCATGTGCTTGCTACACACTTTATTTTGTATTAAGAGTGTTCGCTCATTTTCAATAGCCACCACAAGATATCGAAAATCAGTTTTCAATTTTTTAAATTTAATTTCAATTTTGTCTAGCGGTGTTACTAATGATTCTTTAATTATCATTTCTTTCAAGATCACATTCAAAATGTTTTCTCCTCTTTCCTTTTCTTTTGGTTCTCTTTTAAAATACAATGGATTATTGATGTTATTTTGAATCATTCTTGCCAATGTGTTTGACCTCTTGAAGGTACTCCTCTTTTTGTTGTTCTTCTTCTCCTCCTCTTGCTTTATTTTCAACTTAATTTTCTCCAATTTACTTTCCATATTACAAACAGTCTTCTCCACTGCAAGATGTGAAGTGTGCATTCTAAAGACTTGCCTGTAGAAATCGTCGTGGTAATGGAAAGTCGTTTAACCGGTACGCTGTAGGCTAATGGAACTCGTTTAATGTTAATGTTGGTTGTCAGTAACACATTACATCCTGGCGGCTCTGCGGGGGTATATATAGGAGCTGTGTTTGTTGCCTCCTTGCGTAGTCCGTATCACATGCGGCTCTAAGGCCGATGGGATACAGCTGCCGCACCCGGTGGGTACTTTGGTAGTTGGATGTGTGGGCCCGACATCCAATTATTGAAATATCGCCAATTCCTTCATTTTCCTCTTTCTATTAGTGCATGCTTAATTTGTAGTAGACTTATTTCTTTTCCTTCTCTGCTTATAGTTGCAGTAGACTTAATGTCTTTTTAACTACCTTCTATTCTGCTTGTACTAATTTTCTTTATTAGTTCAATGTCTGTAACCTACTTACTGGACTTGGAAATATAACGATGCTTATTTGTAGTTAATTGTGCATGTATAGCTTGTTTCCTTCTTTCATTTATCTTATTATACTAGTATTAATTCTTTCTATTGTTTTGATAGCTGTGACCTACTGACAGGACTTAGAATATTCCTCCTTACGCATGTCTGTTGCAGTAGACTTAAAGTTTTCTGTTACCCATCTTATCATGCTTGTACTAATTCTTACTATTGTTTTGGTGGCTGTAACCTACTTACGGGACTTAGAAAATTCCTCTTTGCACATGTTAGTTGCAGTAGACTTGTAGTTTTCTTTCATCTACCTTATCATGCTTGTACTAACTCCTTCTATTGTTTCGGTGGCTGTGACCTACTTAAAGGACTTAGAAAATATCTTGTTTGCTTATACAGAGTTAGCTTTGCGTTAGAATATCAGGAGAAATTTTACTTGGCAATAGTTGTTTCTGTAGTTGCTACATTGAACCTAATACTCACTAGTTACTCATATATTTCTGTTTTAGTAATATTATCGGTTAATGGATTAGCTGCATGTCTTCCGTAATACTTTGCGGTCTGTGACCTAGTTTCTGGACTTAGAGAAATTTAACTTGGCAGTAGTTGTTCTACTAACTTCTTCTTACTTTCTTAATACGTACAGCTTCTTTATGTTATAGTTGTAGGAAGAATAAAGGGGAGGGGGTAAGTTCTATTAAAAGCCGATTTAACACGAAGCACACATCATTTCGCTATGGAAGCTGTAGGTGTTAGAACATGGCTTGCTCCTTCTGAGCTAGCTTTGTCTGAAGCTTTTCTAACGATGTTGCAATTTGAATATCATGGTTACAACCTAGATGTTCAAATTGAACTAACTCCACTGAATAATATCGGTATTTACCGACTATACATTCAGTGGAGGTCTCCATCTAAATTAAATGTTTATAGACTGTTTGCTAGATCGAGACATCAGTTTGCAGTCAGATCAATTGTAGTAAAACTTGTCGAAATAATTGAACACTGCAGCCTCTAGCGATAATGAAAAACCGTAAAATAACAGGGAACTACATTCCCTGTTATTTTACAACATTATTATCCCGTGACCTTGACCCACTAACCGGACTTGTAATATTTCTGAGGTTTAGTAGAAACAGAGAAGTTTCTTGTTCACAAACTTATTGTTACCTAGTTTCTTCCCACCACTTTAGACCCCGCCCCTTCCTCTATAAAAGAGCGCCTGTCCCAACCACAGCTTGCAGTCCGTATCGAGCAGTCAAGCTAGCTGGTCGGTCGGACAGCCATTAATAGAATCTTTAGTTAAGAAATGGTACCATTCTTTACTAAATATTCTATCTTTTGCATGGTTTGATGTAGGGATGATTTGTTGTTGTATTATTGCTTGTACTTTGCTTGTATTTGCTTGTTCTGTAGTTAGTTGTTTGTGGTTTCAGTAGTCGTTTGTTCTGTAGAATTTTGAAGTGTTTTATTTATTATTAATCAACTTTGTACTTTCTTACAGTGAATTAATTTTAAGTCTAACAAAACACTAACTACTAATTTTTGTTTCCATCATTTCTAATCCTCACCTTTTCCCTAAACCTTGGGGCCAAAGCCATGCAAACTGTGCCCCGTTGTCATTGTGTCCATGCAAAGCCGCTGACAACAACTGCCTGTCTTTTCTTTCTTTTACCAAATCCTAATCTTCCAACAAGGGGTCAAAGCCATGCAAACTGTACCCCGTTGTCATTGTGTCCATGCAAAGCCGCTGACAACACCCACCCGTCTTATTTCCTACCCACTTATTATGATGGAACGATAATTAATGTGAAACATTAATAGAAGGCTCTTATTTCGAGTTTTTAGCTCGTTATTTGTAGCTGGCTCATTAATGAATTTTCCAAATTGTCCAATTTGTAAATAAAACTGTGGGGTGTTTATATTGCTAGTTACATTTTAGCCGGGCTATATCACTTGCTGTCCAATGGCAGAGGTGATACATCCCCCGTGCTTTGGTAACTGGATGCGAAAGTAGATTGTCCCTTGAAGACAGAGCGGGGAATAGATCAGTCTGTGGTTCAATGTGAGAATTACTTACTGCTCTATTCCCCGCTTTGGTAATAATGTCGGGTGACCTTGACCCACATTCAGGACTTGTAAACATTTCCACTCCCTGCAAATATAAACTATATTAAACTGTTACCATACTCCTCTTAAACCAATTCCCCCCACTCTTCTTAAACCAATTCCCCCACTCTGATCAACTCGCTTATAAACCCGAGCTGTGCGTTCCTCTAGCCACACTCGACATAGACACACTCTCGTGCAACATCACATCGTTTTCTACATCTTTCTACCTCTTCAAATATGAACAACTCTAAAACAGCTTCTTTAAACGACTACACTTCATTTTTATCAATTGCTTCTATTCTTAATGCACTGCAACCAAACACTTTAACCACTTCTTCAAACACCGCCACAACCTCTTCTTCAAACACCGCCACAACCTCTGGACAGCAGCCTGGACAGCAGCCTGGACAGCAGCCTGGACTGCAGCCTGGACAGCAGCCTGGACTGGTCGCTTCTGCTTCTCTGAGTCATCGCTCTTCAATCTTCTCTCCTATTCCCTCACCTGTCTCATCACCTATTCACTTCTCTGTTCCTTCAAAATTGTCACCAATAATGTCTCCTACCATGCCCTCTATCCCATCTATCAACTCTCTCAGAAACGAGCCTACTTCCCAGAAATTTAACACACTTAACACCCTCCGAAAAAAATCCTTCCTTCCTATCCCACAATGTTCGTATATTTTTCAAAAAGGCGTTAAGAAAGGTGAGCAGTGTGTTAGATCTTGTCTTTCTGATGAGGTGCTTTGCAGTCTTCACCTTAAGTTGAATGACAATAGTGCTAAAACACCTCGTCCTTCTAAACAAACAGCAAAACTAATTCCTACTCGAATAAACAAAATTAGAAAATTTAAAAGATACTTTTTTACTACCGTGATTCGACAGACCCAGTTTGTCTTAAGATGTGAAGGCAAAAAGTATATCTTAAGATTACCCTACGGGATGTTGCATCCAGAAAATCCACAGAAAAACAAACATTACTTAATTCGAGAGAAGAATGGAATTGCTGTTTGGAAAACGCTCTAGCTAAATTCTCTTTTGTAATTGTTATTTTATAAATAAAAGAAAAAAAAAAGAAAAAAAATAAAAAATGGTGGGATCATATCACTATGATATGATCCCACCATTTTTTTTACGCTGTACAATGACCTTGACCTAGTTTTAGGACTTAGAAAAAAACAGAACTGTACATGAGCTATTGCATGTTATTTAACATTTCTATACTATCACACAACGGTGGTGGGGTTAAATAATAATGGTGGGGGAAAGTTCTATATATATCCCAGACAAGCTTTCATAAAGTGCCATAACAGTGTACGGTGAACTCCTACTTGAACCAATATGAGTAAACCGTGTAGCCATTGTGGTGGATGTAACGATACTGACCGATCAGAGTCTGAAATAGCTAGAAAGCGGAGATTAGCGAGAAATTCTAGAGAGAGGAAACGATTGCAGCAAGTAGGAAAAGCTTTTAAAAATTTAAAAAACCATATACCAATAATCCAAGATGAAGACGAAGTATCGAAACTGAAAATAGTACACCATGCTATAAAATACATAAAGAGTATGGAGGCATTTCTACAGGAAGAACCTGGGATTATTCCTCAGTTGCCAGATGAGACTATCCCATTAATTCTTGAATGTTCTAGTGAATGGTCAATGAATAGTGAATAGACCATTGGTGTTCTTTTGTAAACTTCTTTTTTTTATTTATTTTTTTATTTTTTTACATTGAAGACAGAGCGGGGAATAGATCAGTCTGTGGTTCAATGTGGGAATCACTTACTGCTCTGTTCCTCGTTTTGGTAATATGTTTAGATGACCTTGATCCACACTCAGGACTTAGAAAACTTTCACATTATGACTTTACTTCTACTATAACAATCTCACTATCCTTACCCCCTCTACTACCCTTACCCCCTCCACTACTCGTAACCCCCCACCATCAGATATATAAGGAGGTACTGCTAGAGCTTCGCATCACTCTGTTCATTACGTTCAATAGAGATACTTCACCTCTATTTATTTTTCTTTACCATGGCTCCAAGAGAGTACATCGATCAAGAGGTGTTGTGTGATTTCATCAAGAATATTTTCGCGGATGAATTAGAAATTTTCATAGAGGGAGAACAGGAAGAAGAGGGTGGCTATGAACCAAATGAAGATTCTGAAATGTTTCAATTAGAAACTTTAAGTGATGCCGAGTCTGTGGATTCTGAATTATTAGCACAGCTGTATGCGGAGTATGAGGAAGAACTAGAAAATGGAGTTCATGAATATGATGATGATGATGACGATGAATATAATGGAAATGATGATGGAATGTATATTGCGGATGAACAACAACAAACAGAAACCCCAACCACCAGCCAACAACAACAAACAGAAACCCCAACCACCAGCCAACCAGACCGCATAGCAATTGTTTTATGTCGTAGATGTTTATTTTCATGCAATGCATCTTCTGATGAAGAATCAGAATAAAACAATTTCTTATTAATTTGTAAATGTATCTTTTTTTATTTAGAATACAGAGCGGGGAATAGATCAGTCTGTGGTTCAATGTGGGAATCACTTACTGCTCTATTCCTCGTTTTGGTAATATTTTTAGATGACCTTGACCCGCATCCAGGACTTGGAATATTTCTACTCATGGTTGATACTTAAACTCTGATGAGGATGGTATCGTGTTGTTTTTATAAAACAAATAAAATAAGCAATAATTGAGAGAGATAGCTGGAGAGGTTTTATTTTTCAACAACAACAACAACAACAAAGCGAGCCTTCAAATGAAGATCTACAAATATCATCCTGTGAAGAGATTGACGAAATTCTAAAAACGCTCACTTCCTATGTTAGCAATCTACTTTGTCCCGAACACAGAACGGGGAATAGATCAGTCTGTGGAAAGTAAGACCCACTTACTGCTCTATTCCCCGTTTTGGTAATAATGTAAGATGACCTTGACCTAGTTTCAGAACCACCCCCACCCCTCTGCGAAGGTATAAAAGGGGGGACGCACTACGAGCACCGCCACTTGATGTCCAGCATCGTCATTTGATGTCCGGCTATCGAGAAGAAAGCATTATGAATCGTTGCAACATTTGTGGAGATGTCTTTGAAGACGAGTGGCTTCTAATCGCTCATGTAGAGATCTACCACAACCCAACCAACATCGGGGTAGAAGTAGACGTTGAGGAGTTACAAGAACACAACATGAACCGTTGCAACGTTTGTGGAGCTGAATTTGAAGATGAGTGGCTTTTAGTTGCTCACCAAGAAATTAACCACAACTTGGATAACATCGCAAATGCAGCAGAAGGTGAAGAGATGTCACGACCTAGCGTCATTCAATATGCACCAGCACGAGAACCAAGTATTAACGTCACTTTACAAGCACACGCACTACCAGGTAGAATTGTAACACATTTTAAAATAGACAATGCAAAATTAAAACTTGAAGACTTTGTAAATAACGCAAAACCACTAGTATTAGAAACTTTACAAAATGAATTAAGAAGATTAAATTTTATAAAATTCGGCTTATTATTAGATGGTGTTTTCACTAACATCCAAAATGAAACATCAGTAAGAGGATTTATGACAAAGAACCGTACCATCATGTTTGCATCAGATATTGAAGCAATCGTTAGTGAATGTTTTGAAGAACTTTTAAAAAAATTACAAGAACATGAAGGAAGAGGATCTGGATGGAGTTTGTTGGAAATAACAGGATTAGATGTAAGAGTGCACAAACACGGGTACGGACTGGCGGGAAGTAGCTATATCCCGCTACCCAAGAAGATTGCTAATACTAAATCTTGTGTAAATGTACAAAATAAAAATACCGAATGTTTTAAATATGCAATGCTGGCGAAATATGTAGAGGATAACACCATAAGACCTAGTGCACAATATTAGGAAGTTGAACATATATACAATTTTGTAGGGATGAGCTATCCTGTTTCTATCAAAGATATATCAAAATTTAAAAAGCGAAATCCATCAGCCTCTGTTAACGTGTTTGGTTTAGATTCTTCAAACAATGTGTACCCCTTGCGTATAACAGCAAATGAGCGTAGGGATCATACATATTTATTATTAATTACTAACGGAAATATTTCACATTTTGTATATATTAAACATTTCGAAGCACTAGTTTGTAAACAAACATCACGTTTTAAATGTAAAAAAACAACATGTAAAAGATGCTTCTGCCATGTGAATAAACCATTGGAAAAGGGCGGAGCAACTTGGCTACAAGAACATCAGAGGCTGTGCAGCGGTAAAAGTGAAGTCAGAGTTCATTTACCACCTCGCAGCAGAGCACAGATAAAATTTGAAAAAATCCATCATCAGTACCGCATTCCAGTTGTTGTGTACGCAGACTTCGAGGCTTCGTTACTTCCACTCGAACATGAAGACGACGAAACGAAAAGAAGCAAGTATCAGCTGCATAAACCAAACAGTTATTGTTTGATGATCAAGTCCACACTTCCTGAAGACCATCTGCGGAAATACGGTTTATCATCAATACCGAAGATTTATCGTAGTGAAGATGCAGCTAAATACTTTGTTGACGATCTGTACGACATAGCTGGCAAAGTAGAAACAATGTACAGAACTGTGAAAGCGATGTATCCCCTGACGCATGTAGAACAACAACAACATGACTCATCAACAACGTGTTATTTGTGTAACAACACCTTTACAAATGATATCGTTAAATTTCGAGACCATGATCATCTTACAGGAGCTTACAGAGGTGCAGCCTGTAACTCCTGTAACTTGAACTATAAAATTCCAAAATTTATTCCTGTTGTTCTGCATAACCTGAGTGGTTACGATTCGCATTTTATTGTTCCCGAATTAGGAAGAGATGATGGAGCTATAGATGTTCTTGCCACATCAATGGAAAAGTTTATAAGTTTTGCAAAGAAGATTGGTGAGATTAAGCTTCGATTTCTGGACTCCTTTAGATTCATGTCATCCAGCCTTATGAAGTTATCGGAGAACTTGAAGAAAGAAGATCTTGTAGAAACTTGTAAAATTGTGTCTGATGATAAATTGGAGTTGGTGCTTCGTAAAGGAGTCTACCCCTACGACTACATAGACGGACTTCACAGATTCGACGAAACATCACTTCCCACTAAGGATAATTTTAAAAATAAACTAAATGATTTAGAAATTTCAACAGAAGACTACCAGCATGCGCTCCGAGTCTGGAACGAGATGGAAATGAAGACGCTAGGAGAGTACTCAGACTTTTATGTGAAATTAGATGTTACTTTACTTTGTGATGTGATGGAGGAATTCCGAAATACTTGTTTCTTCGCATACGGTCTGGACCCTTTTTATTCTTACACTTCTCCTGGTTTGGCTTGGCAGGCAATGTTGAAAGAAACACAATGCAAACTTCAACTGTTAACAGAAATCGACATGGTGCTGATGGTAGAGTCTGGCGTTAGAGGAGGATTGACTCAAAGTGTTAAAATATATGTGAAACCTAATAACCGTTATCTTCCCGATTATGATGAAGCAATACCATCGAGCTTCTTGGGCTAATTTGATGCCAATAATTTATACGGCTGGGCTATGTCAAACCCGCTACCGTACGACAACTTCAAGTGGGTAAACCCAAATACAATCGGAGATATTACAAAAATTCCTAAACACGGAGATGTAGGATATATTTTAGATTTTGATTATGAATATCCTCAAACTTTACACGACCTACACTATGATCTACCACTATTAGCAAAAACCGAAGTCTCACCAACTGGAAAATTCCCCAAATTAATGATGACTGTAAATGATAAAGAACACTACGTTGCTCACTTTTGGGTTGTCCAACAAGCTATAGAGTTGGGATTGAGAATCACAAAAGTCCATCGAGTTCTACAGTTTAATCAGTCATGCTGGTTAAAACCTTACATCGATTCCAATACCAGACGAAGAGCGCTTGCAACTTCAGAATTTCAAAAAGACTTTTATAAATTAATGAACAATTCGATATTCTGTAAAACATTAGAAAACAAACGAAAACACATGAACGTCAAACTTATTACTAACCCTCAAAAACTACAGAAGCTTGTACAAAAACCAAATTTTGGAACATCTATAATTATTAATGAAAACCTTGTAGCAGATTCTATGAAAAAGACCAGTGTGAAAATGGATCGTCCGTTATATGTCGGCATGTCGATTTTAGATATATCCAAAACCCACATGTACGATTTTCACTACAAAAAATTGGTCTCTTTTTATCGACGTGAAAATATCGGGATCTGTTACATGGATACGGACGCTTTCATCTATTGGATCAACACCGAAGATATGTACCTGGATCTCCGCACATTCGTTTACAGCAACGAATTTGACCTCTCCAACTATCCGAAGAACCATCCAAACTACGATCAAGACAGGAATAACAAAGTACTTGGAAAATTTAAGGACGAAGGTAAAGGAGTTGTACTAGAAGAATTCGTATCACTAATGTCAAAATTGTATGCACTTAAACTGTTAAGAAAAGAGAATGTTATTAAAAAAGCTAAAGGTGTGAAGAATTTGTTTTTAAAGAAGAATGTACACTTTGAGCACTACAAGCGTTGTTTATTTGAAGAAATCGAGTTCACTGCAAAATTCAACTCGATAAAAAGTTTCAACCACCAACTGTACAGTATAACTGAAGTCAAAAAGTCACTATCTTTCAAAGACGACAAGCGACACATCCTTCCAGACAAAATTAACACATTACCATTCGGGCACTACTCTCTTCTTCCAATATAAGGAGACGGAAGGGAGCACAAGAGTGCAGGAGGTAGCAATAAGAACAAGAAGGTCGGCTACCACTTTTCACAGCGGGGAGGGGCTGTGGAATCCCTTAAAAACATAAATATATTTTTGTTTTATTGGTCAGTTATCAACTATAAATATGAGAGAGAGATATATCATTAACAAAGAGCTGCACGCTCCAGGTAAAAGAACACTATCTGTCAATATATATATAAGGTGTCTGCTTTAATAGGAAGTGGTTTATAGTGATACAACTACAAAAGCAACAACATCATGGAAGATTTAAAGAAGAATATTGTAGAAGAACTTCATAAACCTGCGAGAGTACGCTTTCGGAGAAGAAATACTGTTGTAAAAGGGATAAATGTCTTGTATCAGGCTGATTTGATTGAAATGAGACCGCATAGTAAAATAAACAAAGGATACAACTATATACTGGTATTTAATAACTGTTTTACTAAAGTAGCGGATGCAATACCTCTAAAAGACAAGAGCGGTAAAACTGTAACGGAAGCGATGGAGCTAGTCATCAAAAGAGATAAAAATAAAATGAAACATTTACAAACGGACGATGGAAAAGAATACTTTAATACTCGATTTGGAGAACTAATGAAAAAATACCAAATAAACCATTATTCTACAAACTCTGAGACAAAAGCTGCTATTATTGAGAGATTTAATAGAACTTTAAAAGGTATGATGTACAAAATGTTTTCTCTAAGAGGTACTTACGTATGGCACGATGTGTTAGCAGACTTGGTAAATGAATATAACAACAAGTTTCATCGAACTATCGGTATGACGCCTAACCAAGTAAACAGAAACAATGCTAAAACAGTTTTAGACTCTATTCGAAGAAATACAAGAGTTAAAATAGAGAAAAGAAAACCAAGAAGGTATAATGTAAATGACAAAGTTCGAATCAGCAAGTATAAAGGAGTGTTTACTAAAAAATACTTACCCAATTGGACGAATGAAGTTTTCACAGTGTACAAAGTACAACCAAGTGAACCTGAAACGTATATATTAAAGGATAACAAAGGAAACCTATTACAAGGTGCATTTTATGGACATGAACTGTTGAAATCGTCTGTAGGCGATGTTTATCTTGTTGAAAAAGTGCTTCAAAGGAAAAAAGACATGGTTAAAGTACGTTGGTTGGGATTTGACAAATCTGAAGATTCTTGGATACCCATAAAAGACATTATCTAATATGAGAACCTTATCATTTCTTCGTTGATAGTTGGACAGAATGGAGATCATTCAACATACGGATAAATTTAATATTAGCAATATTGATGATTTAACAGTTGATAAGACTACAACTGTCAACAATGGTAAACATGGTAGTTTACTACCAAACACAATTCGTTGCATTGTGAGTGGTCCTTCAAATTGTGGAAAGACTAATATTGTCTTTAATTTAATAACCAATCCGAAAGGGTTTCGATTTAATAACCTGTATATATTTTCATAGTCCTTACATCAGCCGAAATATCAATTACTGGACAAGGTACTTTCCGATGTGTCAGATGTTAACTTTTCTAAATTTAACGCTAGTGATAGCATTATGCAACCAAACAATGCTAAGCCGTATTCTGTGTTTATATTTGACGATGTTTCTTGTGAAAATCATGATACTGTTAGAAACTACTTCTCCATGGGAAGACATAACAATATCGACAGTATTTATATAGGACAAACTTATAGCAAAATCCCAAGACAACTCATCAGAGACAATGCGAATGTTTTGATTGTCTTTAAACAAGATGAAACTAACCTAAAACACATATATAACGATCATGTCAACGCAGATATGACATTTGACATGTTTAAACAGCTATGTGCACAAGCTTGGAAGAAAAAGTATGGGTTTTTGGTTATCATGAAAGATCAAGCCATAAAAGATGGACGTTACAGAATAGGGTTTGATAAATTCGTTTTGATAAAGTAAATATAGGTATTGTTATACAAGACTTCATGGTGGAAACATGGAAAACCAGGAAAAGCTATTAAAACAGATAAAATCACTTAGTGATGCCATTAGGCGGAAAAGTAGAGCATTGAAGTTGGGTATAATTGAACGCGAAAAGTTTTTAGAGACTACGTTCAAACCTATCGTTGCACCTTTGAAACAATTAGCGAAAAGCTTAGAAAACCCCGCTAATAACTTGGAAGGAGACGTTCTTTTACCCATTTCAAAATATGAAAAAACCGAAAGAAGTGAAGAATAAGAAGAAACCGAAAAAAGTGAAGATACCGAAGAAAGTGAAGATTTGGAGGAAACAGAAAAAAGTGAAGAAGAAGCTAGTGATGAGTTAAGGGACAAAGAGAGGTTGGATGACAGTGAAGAATATGAAGAGGTTGAAAATACCATACCATCTAACTTGAGCAAATTGGGCACTGACATTACGTCTAAAGGGGCATTTGGAAGACAATACTTGTTGAAAATGTTACATTCCTCACAGCCGAACCGTAAATATCACACGTACGGAGCTAGATTAGGAAATGATGGTGAAGGAATACTGATTGGTGATAGTAAACTTGATGTTGATGTAGACAATAATGTAATAATTGTTGATGCTAAATACAAAGGCACAAAAGGTTTGTTTGAGCTCATTTTTAAAAATAATCCTGGTAGATATACTAAAAGAGATATGATATTGTTTAAGAAGATATTAGAAAAACAAACGCTCACAGAAAGGGATATTCCAAAGATTCACCTGTATATAGAAATCAATCAGTGAAATATACAAATATCATATCAAGTTTGTTCCCACCACATTCATTACAAAGAGCACGTGAGAAAAGAGCGTTATCTTCTGCGGAACTTAATCTTTAACACAAAACCAAAAAGAAGAAAAAAAAATGATCCGACGTCTACAGGAAAGGGATTATTAAAAATTCTATACAAGACTAATATAATTTATTACAACGATATCAATAAGTTGGTGGATCGAATGAGATTGTTATACGAAGCAATGCAAGCAGGACATACTGGTTTAGACAATGAATGGATCACTTTGGTTGACGAACTACGAAATAGGGGACTAATCGTGTATTAACATATATAAGTGTTATAGCAGCAAAATATATTGGTTTAGTTGAATCATGAGTGTGGACAAGTTCGGACGTTATTCCGTCATTGGTGAAAATCCAATTGTTTATAATAAAAACTACGGTTTGTCCGTTACAGCAGAAGGTGATTACAATGTAGGCAATAAACGTTTGAAATTTGTTAAAGATTCTCGAGATAATAACGATGCCGTAAATCTAAACACATTAAATTCAGAAACATCAACAAGTTTGAGAATTGACGGAGACGGTGTATATAACGTGAAAAAGCGTAGAATTATTAATGTTGCTGATCCTAAACTTAAACAAGATTGCGTCACAAAAGGGTATGCAGACTCGCTGGTATAACCTAGCTTGAAAATCGAAGGAAATGCTTACAATGCTAAAGGTAAACAGATTCAAAATGTTCAAGATCCACTATTACCCTCAGATGCAGTTACAATGCGATATGTGACTAAAAGTACTCCTACCCAAACTGATGATCACTGGGGTTTTGCAGAAAAAAGGTTAAGCAATATAAAAGATCCAATTTATCCTAAGGAAGCAGTAAATTTAGAAACTCTGAAAAGAATGTTGAATAGTAGATTCAATGAGTGGACTAAATCTTATGATAAGAAATTAGAAAGGTTGGGTGCCGCCTTATTTCATTATATACACAGGGCTGCAGGTAGAGCTGCGGAACCACAAGTCGATGGTAGAACTTATTTGGATTGGCCGAGTATACATCAATCGAGTGATACAACACAAAACGTGGAAAAATAAACTACCAATTTAAATACAGATAAGCAAGACGATTGTTTCATTAAAGATGACTCATTTAAAGGGTGTACATGATTGTGAAGGTTTCCGATATAAATAGACAATGATGAAAAAACAGCGGGTCAGTCGCACTACAGAATTCATAAGAAGAGGAGGAGGAATTGTATCAACAGCAGTTTCAGCTTTTTCTAATCCTGTTGGAGCTATAGTGAACAAAGCGATTGATTTGCTACCTGTTGAGTTACATTTACCCGGAGGTTACCAATACTGTGGACCTGGAACAAAACTACAGCAACGTCTTGCAAGAGGAGATCCAGGAATAAATAAACTTGACAAGGCTTGCAAAGAACGCGATATCGCATATTCGAAATATAGTGATACCCGCAATAGATCTATAGCGGATAGAGCGTTAGCTGAAAAAGCCTGGCAAAGAGTAAAGTCAAGTGACGTGAGTGTTGGTGAAAGAGCAGCAGCCTTAGCAGTAACATCAGCCATGAAGGCGAAAACAACATTTTAGGTGGTAAGAGGAAGAAAAGAAGTAGAACGAGGAAAACAACAAAGAAACATGGAGGAAGTATAAGAAGAAAACGTCGGTCAACCAAAAACAAAGGAAAAAACAAGCCTACAGTATGGTCTATGATAAAAAAAAGGGAAGAGGACTATACCTAAAACCTTACCGTGTGTATTGAATAAGAAAAAACAATTAATAATCCCGAATAAAGAATTGACAAATGAAGAACTGCTTCAATATGCTTCCTGTTTAAAAATCCCCTTCTTTAAAGGAGTTTTCATGAAAGACGCTTTACCTAAGAAGATTTGGAGAAACGAGACTGGAATTGTAAATCTAGATAACACTGCAGGATCGGGCACTCATTGGATATGTTATAAAAAACTGAGGGAAAATATTTACTACTTTGATAGTTTTGGAAATCTACAACCACCGAAAGAGCTTCAGTACTACTTTCGCACGTCTGAGAATGTTTTTTATAATTATACTAGAGAGCAACCTGAAGAGACATCAATATGTGGACATTTATGTTTAAACTTTTTAGCTACAAGTGTTAGTCAACTGTAAGATGTCATCGTATACAGTGTCGCTGGTCGGAAATTCATCAACTTTGAAAACTACCCTTTTTCCAGCTCTTCGTTTGCAACAAGGAGTACTATGGGAAGCGGCCTTGTTAGATTTAACAACGTACAACTCTATTCCCAACATCAGTGAAGGTGTTAACAACAAGATACATTACTACAAGACTAAAGATAAAGATGGAAAATATTCAAAACTGGAAGTGATTAGTTTACCAACAGGCTCATACGAGATAGACAATATCAACAAAGTTCTAAAAAACTATATGGGAGAGGATAATATACAAATAGTAGGAAACAACAATACTATGAAAGCTGAAGTTACTTCGAAGTATTACATTGATTTTACTAAACAACATTCGATTGGAAAACTGTTGGGTTTCTCTAGTGAAAAACAAGATAATATATTAGAACCTAATAAGACGTATACAGGGGATAGCACAGTGACTATACTCAAAGTTAATTCAATAGATGTAATGTGTAATATTATACAAGGATCCTATAGAAACGGTGAAAACAATCATATATTACACACTTTTTACCCTTCAGTCGCACCGGGATATAAAATAGTTGAAAAACCACAAAACTTAGTGTACCTCCCGTTAAACACCAGTTTCATTTCAGACGTTGTAGTGAACATACTAGATCAAGACGGAAACCATATTGACTTCAGAGGTGAAGATATCATTGTGCGAATCCATATAAAATCGTCTGCCTAAAAAATGGGGCTATCATTTGAAAGGAAAGGGTCGACTAGTAAACAGGTCAGTACCTCCTCGGCCGCAGGAGAATTAACAAGTGAAAACATTCGTTTTCTTGAAGACATTGGATTAAAACTTGTGAAAAAACACAACAATGGATATAGCGGATATAACGCAAGGTCCGACATTCGACGAGACCATATGGGAAAAGGAGTATCACACGCACAACCCTTACGCTTCGTCAAAATTGAACAATAACGATGAAATCAGAATTCCTATACAACAACAAGATATTTATACTCTTCCGTGTGAAAGTTATTTATATATCGAAGGAAGAGTAACAAAACGAGATGGTACCGTTGGATCAACTGTTCCGTTCATAAACAATCCCATGGCGTATTTGTTTGACGAAATCAGATATCAAATATCAGGGGTTACAGTGGATTCAACAAAAAATGTTGGCATTTCTAGTACATTGAAAGGTTTAGCATCTATAACACCGAATGAGAAGAATCTGTTGAGTGTCGCAGGATGGATCGCACCTGAAAAAAGACACGTTAACTCCTGACTCATCGGGAAACTTTGATTTTTATGTACCTTTGAAATTATTACTGGGATTTGCTGAAGATTACAGAAGAATAATAATAAATGTAAAACAAGAATTGGTTCTATTGAGAACGTTTAACGATAAAGATTGTATCAAAGCAGCGGCAGGAACAACTGATGCCAATATGGAATGGAAACTAACATTGGACAAGATTGTTTGGAGAGTGTCACTTGTACGGCTAAATGATGAACACAGAATTACGCTGTTGAAAAAGTTAAAATCGGATCGAGATATAGTAATGCCGTTCAGAAGTTGGGAGTTTCATGAATATCCTGTTTTACCATGAACTCAACGACACACATGGAGTGTAAAGACTTCTACACACTTGGAAAAGGCGAGATACGTGGTATTCGGATTGCAAACCAAGAGAAGTAATGTACTTACCGCAAACGCTGGTGAGTTTGATCATTGCAAAATAACAAATTGTAAAGTGTACCTGAATTCGCAGTTTTATCCTTATGACAACATTAATATATCTTTTGAAAAGAAGAGATACAGTGTGTTGTACGATATGTACGCTAGATTTCAAAGTTCCTACTACGGTAGAACAAACATGCCTCTGCTAAGTCCTCAAGAGTTTGTTAGTAAGGCACCGATTGTAATAATTGATTGTTCAAAACAAAATGAATCTGTGAAATCGTCAAATGTTGATATCAAGATAGAAATGGAATTTCAGGAAAATATACCTGACGATACTTCTGCGTATTGTTTAATTTTACATGATAAAATTGTAACATACACACCGCTGTCAGGTATTGTAAAAACAGTTTTGTAGAAAATTTACCCCCACCACAACATCCGAGTTAAATAGCGGAGCATTGAGACCGGCCTTCATTCGTTTGTGTGACACCGCTTGGGTAACATCGCATATACACAATGAGTTCTCTAGCACAGGACAATTCGGAATTAACTCCGTTACTGAAGGAGGAAAATAAGACCGTAGAAGCAAAAGTTATTAAGGAAATAGACGAGTTTTTAAAGTTTGAGAAAAAAGAAGACAACAAACAAGAAGACAATAGAAAAGAAGAGGAAGAAAAACCAGCCAAAGTCGGCATTAAAAGAAAAAGGAAGTTTGAGGAAAACATTGCAACAGAAATACTAACTGAAGTTTTTCTAAGGATCTTTTACCCGATATCATCATGTTTAAGTAAGAGTATTTCTATTGGACTGAAGAAATCATTAGATTATTCACCTACGGTGATACTGAACCACGGTCCAAGGGTGGTACTGTTCTCTACTAGTGCGTGGGAATCTCTCTTAAAACATTTACATCTAATAGAATGCTACCTCAACAACGGTATGTGTGGAAGGAAAACAAACATTCGACTTTCTGATTGTGACAACGAGATCGATGTAGTTAAACATCGTGCGCAAGTACAAGTATGCATTAAGGCCTTGACTCGACATGATAATAAAGTTATACTGACACGTGAAGAATTCCACATCTTCAAATGTGCATCGTCACCCGTTACCAGATACATGAAACAGTTGGTATTTTCTAGCTCTATCATAAAGGATTACTTGGTGGACACGTTGGAAAAACAACCGGATAGCACCATACTCTACGGACCTGTGGATACGTCTGTTTTTAATAGAATACCTCATGAAGTTGAAATGTGGCGACAATTGAGAGACTTTAAAAACACCGTAGAAGCAACAGAAGAAGAAGAAGAAGTTGGAGAAGTAGAAAACATTGAACCTGCAAAAGATCAACAAGGTTAATGAGTTAAAACAATAAAATAAAAACTTTGAAAAAATACAAAAAAAAAAAAAATAAAACATTATGTGAAAGTGGGGTAGGCCTACCGGGGATGGTGCCCACGTTAAATATACACCAACGCGCCTGTAACTGTACGGCCTGGTATTTAAGAATACCTACCGTGGTGTAGAAAGCAGTTGATGCAAGACCTCCGACATGGATGGATTAGATATAATCACAAGACCTTGTGTTATAGAATTTCAAGCGTTTCGTGGAAACAATGATAAGTTTATTATCAAGGAATTAATAATTTTAGACTTGCACACATTTGTTGTTTACCCATTTATGTTTGAACCTCCGTTCTCCTGGAACAAACTAAATTCAAAAGCAAAAAGAACAAACGCATGGATGACAAAATATTTCCATCACATACAGTGGTATGAAGGCTATATAGCTTACACTAATCTACACAGTATCATGTTTCAGTTTTGTAAACAATATAATGTTATTTACACAAGAGGATTAGAAAAGAGAAACTGGATACAACGATACACGTACGGAAAAGTCTACGATATATATGTAGACAGGGACTTTACAAATCAACAAGGTCATATTTGTGTAAATACTAATAATCCTAAACATGGACTATCAGAGTGTGCTGTACGCAACGCGTACCGTTTAGCGAGTTACTTGAAGGCTGGAAACATATGTGATGGTGTCGGTGGTGGGGGTACCGGAGGGTATAAATGTCCGGTAGTGGTTCGTCCGGACATATGCAGTAAGGCAACATATCAGAACACAGCAGCGACTACAAAGATGACAACACCACCGCAGAAGCAGTCTCTTCAAGCACTAGTTGAAATATTCAACACACAATCGAAATCCAACGTTCTATTT
Organism: Stictocephala bisonia; assembly: GCA_035578905.1. Taxonomy (NCBI): domain Eukaryota; kingdom Metazoa; phylum Arthropoda; class Insecta; order Hemiptera; family Membracidae; genus Stictocephala; species Stictocephala bisonia. Next base: position 41,517 of record JAQJVL010003947.1, read on the forward strand.
ACAAGGAAATGTTCAGAGCTAAAAGAAAACCAACACTACATAGTACACAACCTAAGGAAGATGGAAACAACACATGGAGAAGCGGTTTTGGTTTCACTCAGCGAAGCCCCCTTCACACAAGGTGATGAAGCAAAATTTCAAGTGTTTCTACCGAAACGATTTGTTCATCTACTGATGAATGTGTATTTACGGAACATTCAACCTGGATCCTTGTATCTGGTGTCCCACGGATCAAGTGGAAACAACTCTACAGAACTCACTCTGCACGTCTCGAACGAATGATGGATTTTGTAAAATCAATTTGTTTGTATTGTAGTTATTCTAGTCAATTGTAAATAGTTGTTGTATATTGTTGTTGTAAATAAAAAACAAAATAAAAAAAAAATTAAACCAACACGGCAGTATATGAAATAAGATACTGCCGTGTTGGTTTTTTTAAAAACCAATTTCGGTGACCTTGACCTACATTTCGGACTTGTAAAATTTTTGCTGTTTGAGTTTTTGGAACTGAACACGGAGTTTAACTTCTTTTTATTGTTTACCCCCACCACAAATTAATTTTATTTAACTTTGTTGTTCTTGTGTGTTTTAAGTCAGTATCATCTCGTCAGGCTCAGCGTGAACATGAACACAGACTTATTGATTGTCTTGACCAAGTTGAAACGTGCTAATCCGACATGGAGTTGTCATGACTACAAGTAAAAACTTAAATTGATGGAGCACATAGCGCTATCTGTAGAGAAGAGGAAACAACAGTTGAAGTGTTCATCGAAATTACCTCTACGGTTTGGTAAGCATTTCATAGAATGCTTTATCAAATTTGAAGAAAGAACATTTACCCGCTTGTTACAAAACATTGGACCTGCAGAGTGCGGTGAAGATTTATACAACACTCTGATGATGAAGATAAAAGGCGAACCCGTTTCTGAATAGAAGGAGGACAAAGTTGAGTGGTGGGGGTAAAGTAGTGGGGGTAAAGTAGTTGTGGTGGGGGAGAAACCGAGTCCCTAGCGGACCTGCTGGCGCTACATCACTTCGCATCCAGCTGTCGAACAGTGCACCTCTCGCTCCTATTACAACAACAACAACAAGAAATAAATGGACTCTCCAGTACAAGATGATACAGTTTCTTCATCAACACACTATAGCACAAATAACATTTCTCATGTACCAGTTATAGATGAACGGGAAATTCAAGTACAAGAGGTGAGTAGCACTACATCTTCAGATATTGAAGCAATTTTGCTATCACTAATTGACGGTTAAGAAAACAATGAAGTGTTTGCAACAACAACTATCGTTCAGACTTGGAATATGTACCACCACCACCACAAACAACATCGATGAGAAGAGGGACTGAAGTAGTAGTAGTAGAAGAAGAGAGAAACAAAATTTGAACATTACAAAAACATTATTACGTATTTATTGTTTCCAGTGTTGCCAACCTAAAAAATTCCCTCACAAAAATTCCCTCACTACAAAATTTCCCCCACACACACACACACACACACACAGATCTTGTACGAATTATTGTTTTCGTTACAATACTATTTGTTGTTGATTACAAAGTTTTGTTCTTCAAAACAAATACAGATCTTGTACGAATCGTATTCGTTTTTGAGTAACCAATTTTGTAATCAACAACAAATAGTATTTTAACGAAAACAATAATTCGTAAAAGATCTCTTTTTTAAAACTTACTTTGGATGACCTTGAACTTTAAATCGTGACGTCACCAATTCACGTCCCCGTGACGTCCTCAGCCACGTCACACTCTAATATGACGCAGGCCAACTTTTCTTTAAATTTTTGACAACCGGAAGTCATCAATTGAGCCAGCAGCCCTAGTTTCACACTACTTATATTTGTGCATTTTGTACTAGAACTGTAATATATTGGTGCATTTTGTACTTGAACTGTAATATATTTGTGCATTTTGTACTAGAACTGTAATATATTTGTGCATTTTGTACTTGTACTGTAATATATTTATGCATTTTGTACTTGTACTGTAATATATTTGTGCATTTTGTACTTGTACTGTAATATAATTGTGCATTTTGTGCTTATATAGTTATAAATTTGTGTTGTGTGACGTTTACTTGTACTGAACAATTTAAGGACACTTGATAGGCTAAACATAATCGTTTTTAAATTATTTAAAACTTCCAATTTATCTGGAACTTTATTTATTTAATTCTACTACTATAACAATAACCTATATCACTCTACTATAAATTATTATGAATGATTAATTGAGTTTATTATAAATAAGAAAAGAATTAGGAATCTTTTGGAGTCAAGATCAGCAATTTGTATTTATGACGATAATAATAAGAACTGATAATAACGCCTATTTCTGTTAGAGATTAATTATTTGTTATCTTAATTTAAATTGAAAAATAATGAGAAAGCAGAGTTTTTATAATGTAAACAAGCATAATGACGCTTCTTACAGTTGTTAAAAGTTTGATAACTAATTATTCATTCTTTCAAGTAATATGATTACTACCGTATACTTTTTATTTTATTCCATAGTGATTAGCAGTTATTTACATTTGATGCTGCAACAAGGGGAACATAATCATTTATAATATAATAAATTTACTAGGTTTTTTTTACTTAAGAATTAACGTGTTGAGTTATTATTTTTGTACATATTTAAATAAGAATATGTGAATGTAAACTTCTCTATTAGTAATTTAGATTACTTTCAAAGACATTATTAAGAATAACTGACACATTTATTGGACATTTTACGCTATTATTTCAAATAAAAAATAGTTTTCTTCTAAATCTGTGCTGTTTATACGACTATTACTCATACATTTAGATTTAAAAAAAATTATAACAATCTTTCTAGATTGTTCGCATTGCTTTTTTTATAGTTTATTAGTATTTTTTTAGTTCAACATGTAAAAAATTTAAGATAAGCTGACATCTTGTGTTAAAGTAAAAACATTATGTTCTTTGTTATATTTTCTCTACAAGCATTGGATACTATGTTTAGTAACTTAATTTAAGATGTTAGGAATACTTATATACACTTTTATTCATTAATATTTAAATATGTTTTGAATCATTAACATTAATAATGTTAAACAAAATATATGTTATAGCCCCTTAAATATTCCATCGTCTATAAATATGTTTAATTGTTTTATAACACCTTGCCTAATACTGCATATTAGACATTAATAGATAACATAAGAACAATGTTTTGTTATTATAACACGTTAAATTATCTTATCAACTACATTAAATGTCACATTAGTTTGTTTGAAGATGCTGTATTATTATTTCATAAAAATACTCATTTCTGGTACATCATTAGGTATATCTAAGTATGAAATCCTTCCACTAAATTGTCTATGAAATAATATAATACTTTTCTTATGTATGGTTTAAATACTTTTAGATTTTACTGTTCTGAACGATCATGTTGACTCTAACTTTTATTTGGCAAAGTAGGAAACCTAGTGGGATGTCATGTAGTTTTCTTAATTGTAATATTTATTACTCTACTTTTAATATTAATTTTGCTTCATTCAATTTACTTAATTACCAAACTGAAATACAATATAGTCTTTCGATAAAAATATTATGTAAATTATTTTATGTATATTTTAACGAAATTTAACTTAAAGAAAATAATTATCTTTAGTCAAAAAACTAGTTATATTTAGAACGCAAAATCGCAATACATTTAAAACCAATAAATTTTCAACATTCAATGAAAAGTAAATAAGAAACGATGGCAATTTACTTAGTGAGACTAATAAATAATGAATTCTTTGCAAACAGAAGGTTCTCAAGAACAACTGTTTTGTTTTTCCTTAAATACAACCCAGTGTTTTTAATAACATCCTATATAACTTTACTGGCACTAATAAGAATATTGTTTGGTTTTTAAAATCTATTTATTTACAAAAATTCGTGTCAAATATTTGATATTATATTATTTTTAATAATGCAATTGGATATAAGCTTTTATGTTATTTTAACATAAATTAGTAACATTTCAATATAAACCACTATCAGTATTTTACTCTGAAAGTAATTAACTACTAATTGCCCTTAAATAGTAATCTTTTTTAAATAACCGTTTGTAAAATGTATAATATTTGTAAAACATTTTCACCCTAAGCCTCATGGTAAATAGTTTTGTAAAACTATACATATAATATATTTAATTAACTATATTATTTTTTTTATACTAATGTTAATGCTACATCCAGTATTTTAATGTAACTTGATATGTTCTGATGGGAATACGTCCTTCAATGTACTGTACACCCAGTAAAAATTATATATTATTGAAGCTATTTAAGACAGTAAAAATAAAAATGTTCCCTTCTGCTTTTTCCATTAGCAACGCAATCAGCAAAACAGGTGTTGTTTCGTGGAAACAAGTACAAGTAAACAGTTACACAGTGTAAGCTGCAGCTGGGTTTGAACTGATGAAATGTAAATTTGATATGTACCTAACCACAGTACTAGGTGTTGCACTACTCATCAATTTTAACACCGATCATGAATCAGTATTTTAACGTCAGTACACCGTAATGTATTGACATAATTTAATGACTAAGGGTAGTAAGTATTTATTGTAACGTTCTTAAAAAGACATCAAGATTATTAAGATTTTTATATGACTCTCACATATAACGATCTTAATACTCTAGCCAGTATGAAGACTGACACGTGACTTTTGGAATACGTACTTTGTAAGACCAACCAGTTTGGTTATTTTAATAAAATAATTCTCAACACGTAACTAAAACTTTGTTTGAGACATATTTATTTAAAAAATATTTTTAAAGAGTCAATGTACTATTAAAACTTACGTTTTACTAACATTTTATTACTACAAATGTAAAAAATATGATGAATAATTCTTATTTGATTTCATGATAACATTGGTTGTTGGTGATCCTAAATAGAGTATCTTTTTGAATAACCACTATTAAAAAAATAGGCTAATCGTAAGACCTTAAGGCTCAGTTATATGATATCAAAATAAGACTTTCACTATTTCACCCAAATTTCATCTACGCCATTTAGTAGTTCTCTGTTTGAGCTCTGTCAAACTATGTTGGAATCTAACATAGCACACAAATATGTAATATATATTTCAGATTGTTAGTGCCTAACATACTGGCTAATTTAGGTTTTAGCATATATGCATATTTCATTTGTAAGGTAAATTTATTTATTTATTCGTAAGACGCCGATCGTCAAGATATGGGTGAATATGGATTTCGAATGAGTGTGATGAGTGTAGATGAGCGAATGTAGTCATTGTTACAAACTAAGGCCGACTTATTCCTTAGAAAGTGTCATTAATTAATAGCCCAATGACAAATGAACAGCAGGTGATTATCAGCTGATCCTTCTCAAAATGTATTGAATCTGATTGGGATCGAACTGAGAACCTTTAGCACATGAAGCTGGGATTGAACCAACTACGCTACCTACCAACAAATATATATATAAACATTCTGATTTTATAATAAGATATACAAATGTATTGGAACCAAATCATTGCATCATTGGTTTTTATTAATTTGATGTAGTTTCACTATCTTCCGTTCTCAGATTTATTTTAACGTTTCATTAAAAAATATATCAAACATTTAAATCATACATCTACTAATTATTTGATTATATGTTGACCCCTAACTACGTACATTGCAGAATCAGATAGGTGAAAGCTGGTTCAAATCTAGAATAAATTAAACTTAAATTCAACATTTGAAGCAGCATAAACGGTTACGATACACACCTAAAGTTTATAAAATTATATAAATATTATATATACGACAGTAAACATTTATTTAATAGTAATTAGCTATATTTTTGTTTGACTGAACTGCAGTAAAAATGTTTGCAAAAAAAAAATCTCTTCTGATCTGAGATTTTTTTGATTCAATCAATCATGCAGCCTGAAAAAAACAAAAAGCATTTTCAAAGTGTAGACTATTAAATAATCTACTATTATATATAATTCACTTCTGTATATAATACAAAAGGTTACTTTACATATACTAGACATACATGAGAAATCATAACCATATCCCTATTCTCAAGTAAATTTAAATTTGTGTGATAAAACTCAGAGAATCTTTGAGAGTTAATTTAAATAAAACAAGGCGTCTTGAGATCAAAGGGACTGGAAAATTAGTTACCAACCTCTACTTTTGTTCGTTATAACCACGTTATTTGGGCTAAAAGTTGATGGAATAATTTTTTAGGGGAAACTAACTGTATGTTATCTACAATGAAATAGACAAATTAACAATCATATACATATACGTAGATAAAAAGAATAACAATTTTGATTGTGACAAATTGTAATTTTACGATTGTTGTTTGAGAATATAAACTACATTCTAAGCCAACGTTTTCTCAAGGAAATAGATTTACAAACATTCAAATCACACTAAAAAATAAATAATCTATTGCCATAAATAGAAAATAAATTATACAGTATACTTATCTAATACGAGCATACTATACTAATATATAAGGCTTCCTTTAGCATTACGTTAGCATGAAGTTTTTTATACTCACTGAAGTTATTCCACCAATATTATGGGATAAGAAATACTATCTATATTATAACAAATATTGTTGCCGTACTAATATTTTACACCAAAACGTTTCATGTCTAAGTATGTTGTTTATATAACTAATAAGGTTTTGGCTACGGATCTGACACTGTTTTGCCAATTTAAACTGAACACACTTTATTATACGGCAAAATATGTTCAGACCAAAAGGACATTTGAACTTTTTTTAAGTGGTTATTGTATTTAATTTATAAAAACCCCATGAGATGAATTTTATTTAACTGTTACTTTTATTTGAGCTCACTAGTTATAATAAATTACGCTTCCAGATATGTACAAACTTATACGATCAAATAGACTCTATTTCAATTCTTAAAATGTAACCACTTATAGTAAAATAATGAATGTTACTCTATCATAAACGAGATTTAGTCCAGACAATATCTTTTACTGTTCCTGAACTGCCACCGTTAAACAATGTCATCCACTTCAGGCCAAAGACTAAATATTCACAATACCACAATCTGACTGACACGTCGACTGATAAGTGCCTTCGTAAAAGTCACCTCTACGATTCCAGAAGGTTTTATAATGTTTCTGGGTGGAGATCGAAGTAATTCTAGCCACCACTTCAGGAAAGTTCTGGCTCTATCTATTGGAAAACTAACTGCCATTCAATTATATTCAAGAGGTGACAGGGATTAGCCTATAAATGAAAGTTTTCTATTACCCATGCAGGGGGGGGGGACTCGATTAATTTTGCGTAACTGCTGATAGTATCTAGAATCAAGGGGCAGTGTTATCATAACAGGTATAATTTGCTTTATTGTAGCTACTTAATTACATTTATTTACATTGGGTCTTAAATTAGGAAATTGAAAAGTAACCATGTTAGTAGACAATTTAGAGTTGTCTGTTAACGTACCTCATTAGCGTTTGAAATTAAGGTAATGATTTAAATGATTATATGAATGTAAAATGCCTGTGTATGATATTTTAGTCGGACTAGTTCGACTGTTCCTCAGAAAGGGCCAGTTATTAATAGCCCAATAGCCAGGGCAACTAAGAAACCTAGAGCTTTATGTGGAATCCGAACCGCGTAACGTGTTATTATAACAAGCACAACACAAGTATACACATCATTAATTGAATGAGATACTAATACAAGTCTATAATTCACACAATGGATATGGAATAACTATAATAAGTACATAATAAGTTGAAGTAATGGACAACACATGTACCAATTTCGCAATACGTAGAAAGTATTTACAGCATATTATACAAACGTAAGATTCGAACAGTGAAAAGACAGTACGTAAAATTAATATTTGGAATACATAACATAAACTTATAACGTATGTAACAAGTATAAAAGTCGTACTACTGTAATTTGAGTACAATTATTTTATTTTGGTATTGTTTTTCTAAATCACTTTTGATCAATTTATTACAGCTTAACTACCTACAATCTGCCAGTGATCCAGTAAATGCTCTTGGACACGTATGTTTCGGCTTTTTATGTCATCATCACCTTAAAAAAAAATTAAAAGACCACCAAAAATTTAATTAAAAATAATAAGCCGAAACATGTAATCCAAGAAAATGTACGGGATAACTGGCAGATTGAAGGTAGGGAGGGCGGGGTACTTTGTCACAATTTTTACTTTTGATTTTTTCACCAAGTTTTGGTTTGTTTTTTAGCCAAATCAAATATGTTAATAAATAGTCCATACCTTTTTACAAGTTATGAGAAATTATCAGATTTCTAGTAAGTATCTAAGTATTTGATAATATTTTTTTTTCCTAAGCACTTCAAGTGTGACAAAGTGCCCCATGGCAGGGTACTTTGTCACAAGGTATGGGGTACTTTGTCACATGTATTTTAAAGGGGAAGAACTTTAGCCACCAAAGTTTAAACATTTTTTTATTACCTTATTTATTTTATAGGATTCATTTGTAATTCATTACATAATGACTAATAGACTACTGTATGCTGTATAGGTATAAAGTATTAGAAGATTTACATTCTAATGATGTGAACAAGCTATTCATAGAAATGAGAACGTGTGATTATCACTAATGTAAATCCAAGAAAAGAAGAAGTTATAATAATTAATCATATAAATCAAACAACAAAATATAAACTAGTGAATTGCGATCATACAATGAAGAAACAATATTACTTAGTAACCTAGTTATACAGGCTTATTTACTTTTGAAATTTTAATCATCTTTGTCTGCGTCACAATTTTCACAAACATAGAAGATGGAGCCACGTCCACATTTCTCGTGGGCCCAGTCTTTGCACTTTGTACATTGTATCCATACTTCATTAGGAACACTTTCATCATATTTGTCTCCACAGACCAAACATAAGGCATCCTCTTCATCTGATGACTCCAAACAGAGGACAGCGGACTTTTTGTTGCGCTGTCCTTCAATTTTTATTTTTTTACTAGGCACAAATGTTTTAGTACACTTCTTACTATCTTCATACAGCCTCTTTTTAGGATTTCCTTTCTTTTTGGTTGCAAGGCGTTATTCTCATTTATCTAATGTGACAAAGTGCCCCAAATGGTTTGTGACAAAGTGTCCCGCGTGTATTTGTTTTGCTTCCGTGACTGTTTTTACCAACTTAAAACTAACCTAACTTTAACAAATATACATTAATGTATAGCTAATAATCGTAAGAATAAGATAATATAATATTGACATACCTTGAATTGACTTTGGCAAAGTAATAAAATGTCAAACACCAACAAAAAAACTTTACTTGGAGAGGCTAAAAACAATAAAATTCTCTCTGTTCCGTTCACTGACACACCACGTGTTTGAGACTATCTGTACGGGGGGGGTGGCAGCCTTGGGCAGCTTGGGATGATAGTCAAATTTCCCTCCTCCATCCAAATTTCCCACAGTGGACCTTGTGACAAAGTACCCGTGTGACAAAGTACCCCGTCCTCCCCTAATTAACCTGTAATACATTTATTTTACATTACTTGCAGTAAAAGGAGTACTTGTAAAACACTTTCAAACGGAAGTTTTTATATAGTAAAACTCCAATATGCATGTCTACTAATAATTTTAGTATTTAAAATATTTTGTCGTAGTATAATGTAAAGATATAATTATAGTTGTAAAGTAATAAAATAAAAATTATAAAAAGATGGTAAATAATTAAAAAAATTTCCTACATTAAAATTGCATTATTACAAAATTAAGATAATTATTTATACTCTTCAATATCGTTACGTTTATTTCGTGTTTTCAATATAAATAAAAATAAACAAACATATTATGTATCATGCACATGGACATTGTTTAAATTCTATTTTCCTGAGTTTCATTATACAGTAAAGTGTGAAGATTACCACAAAGAATTCAATTTTAAAATTTATTTTTGTATAAACCAACATAAAACACATATTTATATTATTTTACTAAACAAGACTACCAACCTTAATAAAAAGGATCGTATTATCAACATGTTGTTTAGCAAGTAATATTTATTTAATATAATGCATGTTAATTGTGTTAATATCGAAACATTGCATAGTAATTATATTTCACAAAAACATCGTATGCAAAATTTTAAAAAACGAGTTATTTTTAATTGTATGTTGATTTGCAGGAGTAGACCAGATATAATTCTTACACCCTTAACGGTAGAACTTAATACACAAGTTTTTAATAACCAGGGTTGAAGTATTAAAGAAAATGTTGCATCATTGTGACCGAAACCTTCCATACAACTTAAGAAACTTATTTACTTGAAGTAAGAGAATCAAGAGTTTTGAAAAGTCAACATAAAATAAACTTGTAGAACTTCTTTAAGAGTTTGAATCAAAACATATTACTGCACCATTTAACCCTTTTCAACGATACTATCTCTGTTGAATATATTTTAAATATAAAATGTAAAACAAATATATTTAGATATTCTATAAATTGAAATATTATAGGCAAAAATATTTTGTTTACCTATCTTTAGGATGCATTTAAAAATTGTGATCTTGTATATTGTAATATTCATGATAAAAATTTTAATATTCATATAAAATATGTATCACAATATACCGTGAATTGCACCATCTATCAAATAAAATATGTATCACAATATACCATAAACTGCACCATCT
>JAQJVL010003948.1:0-52203 GCA_035578905.1 Stictocephala bisonia
CCTAAAACCATACTGATTACTACATAAAATATTATTTTTCTGAAAATAAGATAATTGTTCTTTACACACTTGTTTGATATCTTAGAAAAAATACTCAGTAGATAAATTGGCCGGAAATTATTTTTGTCTTTAACATCATTAGATTTAAAAAGACGAAACAGTTTAGCAGTTTTAAAAACACGTGGAAAATCCCATGATGCAAGCTTAGGTTTATGAGATGAGAAAGTGGCCTAGAATTCTAGAATTCATTGGGCAAGTCGGTGACCGAGCGGTCTAAGGCGTCAGGACTTTGAGCAAGTGTTAGAGATAGCGCTGGTTCGAATACGGCCTGGACTGAAAGATTTATCAGTAAAATTCACCTTCTACTGTACTGGTTTGCCTCTTTACTCTTTCTGAATAAGTTCTTCACACAGATCAATAGTCTATGAGAAATGGACAGAGTAAGGTTAAGAAGGATTCGACCTCTTCTTTAAAAAAAAAAAAATAAATAAATAAAGCATTCTGTTTCATAATTGTGGTAGAGACTATAACATCAGCAGCAGTACCGATCAGCTGTGAAAAATGCACAGTTATAATAACGTTATTTGTAAAATATGTACTTTCATTTGATAAAACTGCTTTACGACAGAGAACTGATTGTTCATAACAGATCCCAGCACATTTGGATTGCTTAGGAACTGACTTATCAGCATTGTTACAACGCAATCCAAAAACTGTAACAGGTATGACTTTCGATCAGTAGAGAAAAGTCCGCTAGTTGTACCTGCTATGACTTTCAATCAGTAGAGAAAAGTTTTACTATCCTATGTACGGCTAGCTTTCAACGGTAGAGAAAACTCCGCTAATCGTAAAAACTACGGCTTTCGATCACTAGCTGTACCAGGTACGGCTTTTGATCGGAAAGGGTTAATATTTTTACAGTATTAGACAAAATGATTCATTGCCAATAATGTACTCTTAGTCAACTAATGTTCAATGTTGTCACTCAATTATCGTTGTCCAATAATGTTGTCCAGTTGTTTGTTATGTTTTGTGAAGCATTACTTTAATATTTTATATTTTAAATGACATTGGAGATATACTATTAAATGATAGTTATGATGGTATTTATATTTCTGTAGAGGGTTTTTCACTGATCTTTCCATGTGCTTACCTGTGACACAGTCCTCAAAGAGTCGTTTGCCGACATGGGTGTCTACAGCCGAGAGGGGATCATCTAGCAGATATACGTCAGACTGCTTGTACACAGCCCTTCCAAAACAGTTTTTATTAGTGAAAAAATGCAATTAAACTCAAAACTAACAACTTTCATATAGTACTATTTGATAAAACAGCTTGAATATTGCTATGATATTCAGTTATTATTGTTCCAATGTTATTATTGAAATAACATGTATAAAAGAAATCAATCAAACACTTTAGTCAAAATACACCAATGAGATTACTTTTTACAAAGGATTTCACATGCTCCTTTCTTACATTATATATATCGCCCGCTCCGTTCTTTAAGGGTTAAAACATGTGCCTCTAAAACAGAGTATCAGTTACATAATAACTGAATTTTATAAAATTATTTTTAATACTAATTTTTGTAGCCAAAGATTAAGTAGGCTCCTCCCAATCTATTATTGCTAATAACAACAAAGACAACATTAATACACAAAAAGGCACCAGACTAACTGACTACACCTTACGACTAAATTTAAGTAAACAATCATTAGTTACTTAAGATTAAAGTTACAAATTTAGGCTCTTCAAGAAATTTATAAATTTAATTTGCTACACATATGACTGTCATAAATGTGCTAAGAGTAAAATTCTTACACACATACAAACATAAAAATTTGTCTTTAAAATTTATTTATTAAGTTCATTACAGAGTAAAAACATATGTTACATTAATGGGTTTGTTGTTCTTGTTGTTTAACACGTTCACCTCTGCCCCCAATTGGCCCTTGCCAATAGTGCAGGAGTTAAAAGATATAATCTAATGTTGATATTTATACTTTTAACACATATTACAAAAATAAAAAGGACAAGAGCACAAAACAAAGTAAACACACAAAAGCTGTAACTCTTAATAGGGACACATTCATCAAGCACAAACGAAATGGGTATAGGCAGGCAGGAATTAACAAGATAAGAAGCAGAACACATGTTCTGAATGTGACGCAAAAGATCGTCATCCGCATATGACATACAATAAAGATCCGAAGTGAAAGTGTGAACGATAAAGGTTTAATCTCATACATTAACCCTCCCAGCATCCAGTAGTCCACCCTTTAATGTCCAGCCTTTTTTTAGCTACTTTGTAGCATTTTATAGACAAATTTACAGCAAATACAAAAATAAGTAAAACCTTAAAGTATTAAATATTAATGTAAACTAGACAAAATAAGCTATATTGGAAAAAAATTGTTGTTTACATATCTTGAATATTGTTGATGTTAGCCTTGATTGTAATGTAAAGAATCAAAATCTCCAAGTTTTTTTTTAATTTACACCATGCTAGTAAGAGTTATTCCACCATATATAAAAAAAAACCAAGATAGCAGTTTTGTTGCAAATATTATACATAAAAAGAAAATATTTACATTATAAGATTTATTACTACACTGAAAAAAGCTATTCTAAAATAAATGAACTATGTAGGCTATATACTGTGTTTTAATGTAATGGAAAATTCTTGTAGAGAAACATCGTAAGGAGACTCTTCGGCCTCAACGTCACTAACATTTCCGCGTAATAATTCCCTAATATCATTTGATTTATCACGTAAATCGTCATTCATTTTGCACTAAAAAACAATAAATAATGTCGAAACAAAAAAAAATAACACAGCAAACCATTTCACTAAAAATTTGAAAGATTGTCAACACAACAACTGCGTAGTATAAATCAGCTGCATTTTTTGTTTCACAAACAAATAGAGGAAACCTAAAGACTTGCGATGAAAAGCAGAATCTCCTATATCAATTCACACAAATTACGATGTATTACTTAGAAAAATAAACAAGTTAACATTATAGTTTCTGAACGATTGCTTAAAGTCGACGAATTGACAGGTATCATTCAGGGTGCCGTAAATTTGCTCAAATTTTTGAAAAGTAATGCCAGGAGGGTTCAAAGATATGCACATATTTTATTTTAAAAGTGTAAAACAATTCAGAAATCAATAAAAATTATATTGAAGTATTGGTACATCTGAAATAAATTTTATTTCAAATAAACTTGACCTCAAATGCTAAGTTAGTTACTTAGTTATTATGTACATAGGTATTGTTAACTATCTGAATTGAACAATTAACCCTAGATTCGTAACCATTCATCTGCCAGACTACGCAAGTTTCCCGGATATTGTGGTTCAAGATGTTTCAGTGGTGGGGGAAGTCTGTAACCACGTGTATTCCTCAAGCCCGATCTACCGACAGTCCCGCTCAAGTCACCGTGTTCATAGCATTGATTGTTTTGAGGTTATGTCATTTTTATTTTCGTTTGTAGTCCCGGAGACTAATGGTTACGAATAGTGTTGCCGAAAGTTTTAAAGTGTCGTCCGATGGACTAATGGTTACGAATTCAGAGACTAGTGATTTTTTCGTTGTAGTCTGTAAGACTAATGGTTAATGAAAGCGTAACCTGTAAATAGTATATGTTGTAAATAGTTATGTAAATATTTTTTGTTGTTGATCATCTATAGCCTGTTTTTTCACACAATATGTAACTTTTTAGTTATGTGAACTGAAAGGTACTTAGTTAAAATGGCTTCATCTTTAAAAGACGATTGTATTGACCAAGTGCTGCGAGAACTTGAACACGGTGTTTCTGAACCAGATATCGGACAAACACAATTTGAAAATGATCAAAGTGAAGCAGAAGACAATCTTGAAATTGAGTCTGATACTACAGTTGATGACACGGATGCAGATCCAGATTTCTACCCTTCTTCTGATGAAGAAGATACACGCAGGATAGTTTTGTTTCCTAATATACATCGTTCCAGCCTGAACAGAGTGGAACAACCAACTCAAAGCAGCTCAGTTTCTCCAGAAAGAGGAGGTAATGATTATAATTTACCACATACAAGTAAGAATGTTATTATAGGATTTCCAACAGCTGAATCAGATTCTAATTCTAACGAATTGTTACATAATGAAATTAGTAATGTTCAAACTGACACAATAATGTCGATTGAAATTGATGATTCGGACATTAATGATCCAAATTATCAAGCTTCTGATGGAGACAGTTCCTCAGATACAAATAGCGATGTTGAGGTAGATCCTGAAGAAGTGACACAAATTATTAGAGATTCTTCATCTCAAATTGTAATTAATACAGATGAAGAACAAGTAAATTTACCTAATTTCAGACACCATAAAAACTTAGTTATTCCTAAAACAAGGAACCTAAGAGGTAAGAATGGGCACATATGGAGTTCAAAACCAAAAACCCGGTTTTCTAGGACCAACCAAAGGAACATAGTCAATTTTCGCCAAAGACCTGTTAATAAAGCTAAAGACATCCAAACTCCTTTAGATGCCTTTAACATTTTTATTTCTTCTTCCATTGTGGATAAAATAGTGCTTCATACGAATGTAGAAATTGAACAAAGACGATTGAAGTATTCTAAAACTAACAAGGCTACTGTAATGCCGACCACATCTAAAGAGATCAATGCTCTATTGGGGCTGTTAGTTATGTCTGCGGCAATGAAAGACAACCACTTATCAACACAAGAGCTATTTGATCCTTCATTTAGTGGTACAAGATACGTATCTGTTATGAGTAGAAATCGGTTTGATTTCTTGTTAAACTGTATTAGATTTGATGATAAATCGACACGTCCTGCTCGAAAATTGGTGGATAAACTTGCACCAATCAGAGAGGTATGGGAAGAATTTGTTCAATGTTGCCGTGATAACTATATTCCTGGTTCCTACGTTACGATGGACGAGCAATTGCTGGGTTTTAGGGGACGGTGTCCATTTCGGATGTACCTCCCCTCAAAACCAAATAAGTATGGCATTAAAATTGTTATTTTATGTGATGTAAAGACTAAATACATGATTAATGCAATGCCATATCTAGGAAAAAACACAAACACGTCTGGCCTTCCACTTGCTTCGTACTTTTTCAAAGCCTTGACAGAATGTATCCATGGTAGTAACAGAAATGTAACCATGGATAATTGGTTTACCTCTGACTCTGTAAGTCTGGCCAAAGATATGCTGAAGAATCATAAATCAACTATTGTAGGTACCATGCGTTCTGACAAGAGAGAGATTCCCTCTGAATTGTCCGAAAAAAAGGATAGGAAAGTAAATAGTTCAATGTTTTGTTTTGATAACGAGTTAGTTTTAGTTTCTTACAAGGCAAAAGAAAACAAGATGGTCTATTTGCTATCATCGTGTCATGAATCACCTTCTATATCTAACGCTTCAGGGAAACCAGACATTATTGAATTTTACAATTCAACAAAAGGAGTCGTGGACACGTTTGATGAAATGTCAAGTACTATGTCATGCAGTAGGAAAACACAAAGATGGCCACTTTGCTATTTTTATGGGATGCTAAATACTACCTTAGTTAATGGATATGTATTATATGTCTCAATAATGGTCTCTCAAAATAAGAAGCCTCTTAACTGACGTGACTTTGCTGAAGTGATAAGTGAAGAACTTATGAAACCATGGCTGCAAGAAAGAATCCAAATTGTTACTTTACCAAGACATTTAAAGGTAAAGATTTCAGAAATCGTAGGACATGAAGCCGTTGCTAATGAACCACTTTTGGGGCAGAGACATGAACCCGTAGATAATGAACCACCTTTGCGTCTCGATGGTGATGCTCCTCCAGGTCTTGCAAATGATGCCATGGCTCAGGGTGATGCGCCTCCAGCTCCAGTAGTGGATAGGAGAAAAAGGAAAATTTGTTCAATTTGCCCCTCAAAAAAAAGAAGAATGACACAATATGTGTGTTTTAAATGTCAGCGCCATATGTGCCTTGAACACCAAGCTAAACTGTGTGTTGACTGTGTGAGCAAATAAGATATTGAAAGCAGTGGAGTTTGATTAAAAAATGAGTAATGACTGATAATTGTTATTTTTCATTGATTTATTTAGATATTAATTGTTTTTCAATCATTTTTAATTTAAAAGGTAATTCTTATTATTTGAGTTTTATGATATTTGTGTTATTCAATTCCATACAAACATTTTCTTGATTCATTTCTATGATTCCAATATTATATATTCAAATACCTTTATTCGTTTATAAAACATTTCATTAGTAGTTTAAATTAGTATTTTTCTATTGCTTATTGTGTATTTGAAGTAAAAAAAGAGTTATTCAATTGAATTCCATTTTTAACTTTGTGTATACGAATACAATCTAAATTTTTGCAAAAATCAAATATACTTGTTAATTTTTTTTATTTAAGATGACAAATTGATGATTTTTTACTTATTTTATTATTGTTAGGTTTAAAAAGGTTCTGATGTACAATTAAAATAGGTTAGTAATAAAAGAAACCTTAACATATATTTTTGTATAATTTTTTTTCTGGAGTAGTCCCGTAGACTAATGGTTACGAATAGGCGTAGTAAAATTGGATGGTTACGAATCTAGGGTTAAACACGTTGACATAATTTATTCAATTATTAACTAATAAAGTACCTTGCTAAATTGATGCGAGCCCTCTGCCCTCCGCTGAGTGCCACACCTCTCTCCCCCACCACAGTCTGATCCCCGTAAGGGAACTGTTCTAAGTCCGCCATGAGGGCACAGACTTTGACCACCTGGCGGTAGCGGTCTTGATGATACTCAGAACCAAACAGGATGTTTTGACGCACACTTCCAGCAAACAGCCAAGGCTCTTGGCTGGCATAAGAGATGCTATCTGAGATACTGACAGTTCCGGTAGAGAGAGGCAACTCCCCGAGTAAGGCGTGGAGCAGTGACGTCTGAAATACATCACTGAATGCTTAAGGTTATAGTAGTTTCATATTCCATTAATACTAGTATTAATTCATTGACGATCAAGTGAGGTATCTGCTTTAACTCAGCTGTTTTTTATTTGTTTAAGACATAATAATTACATCCAAAAGTATTCATAGAAATTTGGTTTATAGGTTTGGTTTGGTTTATATTGTATGTGTTGCAATGTAAATGTTTGGATACTATATAATGTTTTTTTTTCAAATTTATTTCCGATTCAAAATAGTAGTCATTTGGTTAAAAGTGCTGAATGTTCTTAGCTACCGTTTTTAATCATACTGGAATAATTAAATTCTTAACCTATCGATAGAAAAAAACTACATACATTTTGATATTTCAACATAAAAGCAATTGTTATTAGTAAAAATGACAGCCAAGAGTTTCTTTCAGTTTTGAAAAATAGCATGTGTCCATAATGTAGCGTTAACTTAATACCCTTGCCACTTTTTTAACAACATTTCTGTCCTTCACTTATTTAGCTTTATATATACTCCTCAGTCAAAATACACTATACTCTATTTCACGTTGGGAATGCAGTACGGCTCTTATGGACAAACACAGCGCTACTAGCTGGTGCAAAAATATAGAGCTCTGTCTGTCCACTGTCATATAGCTTCTTCACGGTTTTGCCCAGATATTATATTACAGTATTTTTTTTTCTTTTTTATCAAAAAATATATGTCAAAAATGTCTTGTTTAATTTAATAGTGTACAAATGAAGTATTATTAGTTAAAAAATTAATTTAAAGAACAAATTATCAGCTATAAAAAATGGGTACATATTTTCATGTATGTTTACAAACAAAATGTAATTGATAAAAAGGAAAATATAGTAAAATGTAACATAAATTATCTAGTATAATGCTATAAATTAATGTCTACTTAACAGAATCAAGTTTTAATTAGCATATTCCAAGACAAAAAATAAACGTTTATTTATTGGTACTACCCATGTTTTGTACCTAAATTAACGAGTGTTGAGTTTTTAACTGTTTTAATACAAATTACGTTTGTTTATAATAATTTATGTTTATAAATTAAGCATATGTTATAATAATATTTCAGACATTTATGGATTGTAAGCGTATTTTATAATAATATTTCAGATACTTATGAATTGTGTTACAATAAATAATTAATTAGTTTTAGTTAAAAATAAGCTTTCAAACAAATAAAAACTAGCTCTATGTGTGTTTTATATTATCTCTAACCCATCAATAACTCAACTGAAGACGTGTGACTTGTTTGGGCCTTTCGCTCTTTTCATCTTATCTGTTGACGCAAAGGAATAAACAAACATTCCCTAAAAGTGCTTGTGTTTTTCGGAGTGTCCTGATCGAGTGAATTCAATTATAATTTTAGCGATTCAGTGTACTTTTTAACAATGGAAAAGAAAGCTAAAGGAAAAATAATTAAAAGTGGTGAGAGGAAGACAGTGTTAAATGTATATAAGTATTTCGAAAAGTGTTACCCGGACAAAAATGTCACTTTTTATGTTAAAAAAACCAGTGAGGCTACGTTAATTAGTGAAAGAACTATTTATAAATTAAGAAAGGAAGTGGATGGTGGACAGATTATCACGCCAATAAAAATACCTTGAAAAATAAAGTATAAAACAAACAGAATGACAAAATACGATGGATTTGTAATTGGAGCCATTCGTAGAATAGTTCATTCGTTTTTTCAAGAAAATGTACCGCTGACACTTGATGCTGTGTTGGTAAAGGTGAATCAAGATGACACATTGCAAAATTTTTCAAGAACAACATTTTGGAGGTTGTTTAAAGATATTGGCTTCCGATTTGAAAAAAGGAATCACCAGTCTATGTTACTGGAAAGAGACAACATAATAATTTGGCAACACAATTTCTTAAGGAAATTAAGACATTTCAGGACGCAAGGATTAAATACAGTTTATTTAGATGAGACTTGGGTAAACGTTGGGCAAGCTTCAAACAAAGTCTGGAAGGATACCATAATTAAATCACCGAAGGACGCATTCCTTGCTGGTTTGACCACTGGTTTGAAGGATCCAACCCATAGAGGCCCTCGATTTGTCATATGGTTTTGTAAAGGATGACAAGTTGGTATTTTTGGCCAAAAAAGGTGCTGCTGACTTCCATGATGAAATGGACAGCGAAAGATTGGAAACTTGGTTAAGAGACCAACTACTTCCTAATCTTGAAATAGGAAGTGTAATAGTTATGGACAACGCATCCTATCATTCTTGAAAACTGGAGAATCTACCAACAAGCAAATGGAGAAAATGTGACATACAGAACTGGTTGAGTAGTAAACAAAACCCGTATCCAGATGATAGCTTGAAACGTGAACTACTGGCGCAAGTTACGGAAGTGCGGAATGTGTATTTGTTAAATGCAGTGGACAAAATGGCTAAACAAAGTTAATTTACTGTTCTTAGGCTTCCTCCATATCACCGCGAGTTAAATCTGATTGAACTGGTTTGGAGTCAGGTGAAGAGGCATGTGGCAGTGCACAACAGCAAATACAATAAATCGTTGATGGAAGGTTTGATGAATAATGCATTTACAGCAGTTACAAATCAGCAGTGGTCTAATTATTGCAATCATGTACAAGAAATTTAAGACAACATGTGGAAAATTGACAATCTACAAGATGACGTTGAAGCCCTTATTATTCGACTTACTGGAACATCTTCGGAGGAATAAAGTGAAGGGGAGTGTTCGGCAGTGCAGTGTGATATATCCGGTGTTGAAGAACTAAGTTACTAAGCAGTACAACATTTTAAGTACAAAAATTATACATAGCCTACACATACCAATGTAATAATAATAAATTTATATTTGTATCTTGATATTTATTATGTTTTTCATCAGAATGCACAAAACTGCCTCCAGAGGAGATACTGACTTCAAATTCCTCTGTTTGTTTAAAGTGCTTAAATTTGTTAGAGTAATTTGTTTAGAGTGCTTAAATGAACAAACTAAACAAAAAATAGTATTTATAAATATTTTCAAAGAGAAAATTAGACAGCAATTAGGTAAGATAAACAAATTACTAAAATTTTGGAACAGGTGTGTCACAACAAAATACATGTGACACTTATATACTATAAAATACCTATTATAAATTATTTGAAGCCCTGTTAAAATAACTGAAAAATAATAACTGGCTTTATGCCTGTAATTTTCATTGCCTAACATTCCTGGGTTCATATTTTAGCACCAATAGAATCCTGGTGGTTCAGAGTGAGGCCAGCTCACCAACACAACGATTACTGCACGCGCCACACAGTCACGTTTCTTTGTTACTAATTACTGACTAAACTATGCATATTGGTGAAAAAAGTTTCAAATAAAATAAACAAGTACCAATGTTTGTCTTCAACTTTCCCGCTGACGAAACTTCCCTGACCAAAAAATAAAAAACTTCCTCACAGGTTGACTTTTCCATGTCTTTTCTAACATATATAAACTAATTTTTACTTTTGATATATTATAGCAAATTAGTATAATTATATAATAAATTCATAGTAATACAGTAAGAATCCACTACTTCTGCATCAAGTTTACACAAAAGTTGAAACTGTTTATTTAGTCAATATTTATTCACTTAAAATGCAGTGTAATTGAATTATGGCCTCTTAAAACACAACCTCTGAAGGCTATACCTTTTTAGAGCATATGTTTAATTTATAAAATTATATTAACTTATTTTCGTTATTTTATACCTTTATTAACAGGCAATAAATGTTTTCCCAACCACCTGTGCGAAAATTTAAATTTATGCTTACTTTTATTAGCAAGCTAACATTTTTATACAGTACTTTACATCAAAAACTCCCATTTGATTAGCATTGCTTATATCGGCTTACCATACTGCATTCTCAATATGAAATAGAGTATAGAAAACACATTCATATAAAGAACACTCACCTTTCCAGAGCCCACTGGGCCGATGATTGCTGTCAACTTGCCCGGCACTACTTTGAAGTTGATCTCTCTCAAGGTGTTGTCTGTGACCTGGTCTGACCAGCGAGCTGTCGCGTCAGTTACAGTTATTCCCTCATTAGGAGCTGCAATCACACGCTGACCTGATTTCAGAGTCTGCATCATCAATTTGGCCTTTTTTTTGTATTCATGTAAAACTCCATTAGTTTTTTTACTAGCAGGCGGCAGCAATGGAGGATTTGATTCATTGATAAGCAGGAATTTCTAAAGAAATAACAACAACAAAAATGACAATTTAACTGTACAGTATAAATATTGTATGTTTTGATCTTAAGACATCTATCATCAAAAACTCCGTATAAATAAGTTTGTATGATCAAATATTCACTTTATTATAACTGAATTTTTTTTAATGAGTGTGATAAATTGTCAAAGACAACTAAATAGGCGAGATAACCACAGCTGCAGTTACCAAATTCAATTCATTTAAAATTAGCTTGCTGTTCTTAAGCAACAAAGCTTTATTCTAACTTGTTGTATTAATGAGTCATTAATAATTTTGAGGTTAGGTGGCTGTTTTTATAGGAAACTAGTTGATTACCCATGCTTTGCTACAGGTTGAACTCGTAAAAAGCAGTGATTTTCTTCATTAAAATTACTATGCTAAATTTCGAAAAGCTTTACCTATACTATTTTCATTACATTTGTTATTATTTAACAGTTGAGAATTATTTTAATAAATTAAATAACATCATTAGATTACCATTGCAACTTTAAAGAAAAGTCGGGCCAAGCCTAAAAGTTGGATGCGAATAAAACCATGATTGCCGAGGAATTACTTACGTGTCCCAAAACCGCCAAGCCCAGTTGCACTAGCTCTACTGCAGAGTCAGCTCAGCGGTGTTTTACCCAAAACCGCCAAGCCATTTTCAGCCGATTTTGCATAAGTACAAATAAATATTTGCAAATTCGCTAATTTTAAAGATAGAATATGTTTTTGGTGTCATTATTATTGTAAATATATTCACTATAGATATATGAAGAAGGGTTTTATTTTTTTTTAAATTTAATTTAGAGTCAAAAATTAAAAAAAACTAAAAAATTAAATAAAAATTTTATATTTTTAAATTTTAATAACATTATTAATACTTAAAAATAAAAACAACTCTTGCTTTCTATTGTAAAGCAACTAATGAAAAATGCTTCCTGTGAATTTGAGCTAGATATACTCATAAATAACAGATTTTTTTAAATGTTAAGGAAGTTTGTATATTATGCAAAAATCGATATAATGCTTACATTTTTAGCCTACATGCATTATTTTTCAACATATTGCAATGTATTATTCCAGAAGTGCCTGAAATGTAATATAGAATCTAATGTAACACAAATTAATTATAACATTATAATTAAGTTATTTATATCAAAATATATGTAAATTGTTACACTAACATTCAAATATTCCCGGGAGTGTGTGAGAAAAGATAATTTTCACCACAAAAATATTTAACTGAAACACTCTCAGTTTTAAAGTTTAATAACAAGTTTACAAGATAACAAGATAACAACACAATTTTATTTACACTATGTATAACATATGGACTGTGAGTTTATACTTTGCACAAACCAGCTGATAATCCACAGAAATCTAAATCAATGTCAATAGTTTTTGTTATCATATGTTAATTTACTAAATTAAAATCATAAAATCAACATTGTTCAGGCTATTCCCTTAAAGGGTGTCCATTTCCCTCCATCAAGATATGCCATTTAATTATTTATTCCTATAAATAACGAAACTGTAGCAAAATTACTACAAGTCGATTAGATCAGCTCATAGCGGTTGTGGTCCGACAGCGCATGGCGCTGAGAACGCCCCTCGGTGGTTTTGGCTAAAAAGTGGTGAGCCGATGTAGTCAACCACTGGCAGTTTTAGATACTAACTACAAAGCCAATCTCATCAGCCCTTGGCGGTCAAAGGGTTAAAACGTCCCTAGGAAAAAATACAAAAGTTTCATAATAATTGGGTGAATGGTGTAGTAATGCATAAAAAACAAACATACATACATTTGTTTTTATTTATATTGATAGATAAATAATTTATAACAATGTTTTTAGATTAAATTTATAAGATAGATAGATTGCAACTTTTGTATTTAAATAATTTGGTAGCTTGGCTTTGATGTCCTTCTCACAATACATTAACAGTATTTATGTAAAGCTTTAAAAATCACTAAAATGGTAATGCTGTTTTATTAAGAAAGGTGTATCTGTCCTTAATGAAATTGAGAAATATTTTAGTAACATATAGACTTATGTACGTATAAGATTTGTTCATATGCTAGGACACCTATAGAATATATGAGGGTTGTCCGTAAATTAAGATCTCAAACTAGCTTCTGTTGCAACAGAACGTACTTGAGTAAATATTTACAACATCAACATGTTCCAGGCTTTCCCCACACCTATTCTGGCCAGTCCCTTCGTCTCTGAGACACTCAGTGTTGGCTTAACGATGGATGGGAAAAGAGACGCTCCCACCAAGTGTGAATTGCAATCTGTGATTAGATTTCTATGGTTTAAGGGGGTTTTAAATCCATCACCAGTTGCAATGTGTATGAAGAAAAGTAAATTGACATAAAAAATATTCGCAGGTGGTGTAGGGAGTTTGCAAAATGCCGAACAAACGTGCACAACAAGGCGGGCTATAGCCGTCCATAGTTTTGGACAAGTCATTGATGAAAGTTGAGGAACCTTTGCTTGCCGATCGGCATATAACTATGTGAGAGATTGAAGAACAGACAGAGGACATCTCTAAAACTACTGAGAACAATATTTTGTTTGCACCATGCCCATATGTCTCCCGAATCATGTTGGATGATTGACCATCCACAATACAGCCCTGATTTGGCCCCCAGTGAGTGACTCCCACCTACATAACAGGTTGTCTCATTCTCATATGGTCTATATAAGCCGAATTGTGACATCAGAGGGAGACCTCCGACCATAGAGTAAGTGTATTACTTACTCTGTGCCTCCACCAACACAGCATACTGAACAATTAAAACTACATACAAAAAAACCATTACTGTATTGTTTTCAAGAGTATTTTGGGAATTATTTTAATTTCTGATTTTAATATTATAAGGCTATTATTACAAACTGCAATGGCACACCTCACTTCAGGCATTTCACAAACATAGTGATATGAATCCACAATAATGCAAAACAAAGCCATACCACATTATAAAATACGAGGCGTGTTTTTAAAGTAAGTACTGTTTTGATATAAAAAAACAAAAAGTAAATCTTTTCCAAAAATAACTTATTCGGTTTAAAAGCCATACTTTATTCTAATTCTCTACATAATTCCCATTAATATTAAGGTACTTATCGTATCTTGTTACCAGCTTTTGTATGCCGTTGTCAAAGAAGGTTGCCGCCTGATTAGACAACCACTGCTTCACAGTCGTTTTTACTTTGACATCATCAGAATGGCGCTGCCCTGCCAGATGCGTCTTCAAGTGCAGAAACAAATGGTAGTCGCTCGGCGCTAGATCGGGACTCTATGGAGAATGGTCCAATTGTTCCCAGCCAAAAGAAGTGATAAGGTCTTGTGTTCAATTTGCTGTGTGCGGACGAGCATTATCGTGGACCAAAACGACACCTGCACTCAGCATGCCTTTTGTTTTGAATTAGGCGGCACAGTTTTTGTAAAGTCTCACAGTACGCAGCTGCATTGATCGTGTCACCGCGAGGAAAAAAATCGACAAGCAACACACCTTTCTGTCCCAAAACACAGTGCACATGATTTTCTGAGCAGAAATTGGTTTTTTGAATTTCACTTTCCTAGGGGATGATGAATGCCGCCATTCCATTGATTGCTGCTTCAATTCCAGTGTAACATAGGCTACACATGTTTCATCGCCTGTTTAAATATGGCTTAAAAATCATCCCCCTCGTTACTGTATCGCTCGAGAAAACTCAATGCACTGCCCAATCTTTTGGTTTTCTGCTCATCAGTCAACATTATTGACACCCTGCGTGAACACAGTTTCCGATAATTTAAACGTTCGGACACAATTTCGTAAAGAACACTTCTTGAGACAGCAGGAAACGTTTCAGCTAAGGACGAAATTATGAATCCTCTGTTCTCTTCAACTTTACAGTCCACTTTTTGAATCAGATCATCGGTAATGACTGAAGGGCGCCCACTTCGTTCCTCATCATGAATGTTTGTGCGGCCATCTTTAAAGGCCCTAACCCATTTCCGAACCATTCCATCACTCATAATGTTTTCACCATACACTTCACTGATTTGGCGATGAATGTCAACTGCTTTGAAGCCTTGAGCACAGAGAAACCGTTTTACAGCACGCACTTCGCAGTCGGTGGGATTCTCAATAGGTGGAGTCATTTTAAAATCATGAAAACAGATGTAGACTCGA
This sequence comes from Stictocephala bisonia, assembly GCA_035578905.1. Taxonomy (NCBI): domain Eukaryota; kingdom Metazoa; phylum Arthropoda; class Insecta; order Hemiptera; family Membracidae; genus Stictocephala; species Stictocephala bisonia. The sequence continues at coordinate 15,377 of JAQJVL010003948.1, forward strand.
TCAGATGGTTCCGTAATGGCGTCTGTGGCTTCCCAACAGATGTGGCTACATACGGTGTGGCAGTATTTAAAAACGGTACTTACTTTAAAAACACGACTCATACCATATTCAAAATTAATCAACAGCAAAGACGGAGATGTCATGGAGAGTACGGATATCAGATGTTTTACATTGTTCTGGTTTGTTTTGTTTACAGCAGTGAAGGTAGAACACATCTGAGGCCTCCTATGACGTAATTGCCACCTGCACGATATTGATGCGTACTTGTATGAGACAACCTGTTGTATAGGAACCTTGAGCGACTCCTACTTGTTCTTCAACTTGAAACATCACTTGAAGGAATGAAAATCTCAATTAACTTTTCTTCATACATTTTGTTTTTTTACATTTGTCGTAAACAAACTGTTCACTGTTACAGAAGATCTACATCGTTTCTTGTCTATGTTGATATTGTTTCAACACTATATGATAACACAACAGTACATTTACATCATAACAATATAAATACACTAAAACTGTACAAGAAACACATTAACAGTTGAATAAACACAAACAATTTGGAGCTGATAGGTTACTCATATTTGCCCATATCTTGACGATCAATGTCTTAATAATTAATAATGAATGAAATCATAAAGACTATGTTGTTGCGTTTACCCACCCTCTCCTACATGTACAGTGGTACTGACCCACCCACCCGCCTCTACACGTACAGTGGTGCTGACCCACCCGCCCACTCCTACATGTACAGTGGTACTGACTCACCCGCCCGCCCCTACACGTACAGTCAATAATTATTTTATTATTGACTTTTTTTTAAATAAATGCTAAAGTTAGTGGAGATGTATCTATTAACTGATACATCTCCTTAGTAATATCATGCGCGAGTCGATAGGAGAGTGTTATGACGCGATTACAAAAAGCTTCTGTAGTGACTAAAAATAGCTATATGTTTCATATTTCAGAATCTGTAATTGTTTTCCAATAATAAGATGTTTACTACGTAAAAAGTATTGAAATCCTTAATTTACAGACAATCCTCATAATTTGTAGACTACGAGTGAATTATTGAATTCACCAAGGTTTATATACAGATCATTTGCCATTACCCACTTATAATACCAGTATTTGCATGTATTTTTTTTTATTTCATAAAAAAACTACTCTCACTATTTCACATGGGCCTACAGGCTTGTATTTGATCTTTATTCAACGAGTAAAGTACTGATCATTAGCTCAGTTGGGGATTCGAACCTTGGACTATGCACTCCGAAGTGTGAAACATCAGCCAATGAGCCACCACATGGGCAAAGCAATAAGTTTTCAACCTCAAATTGTTATAGAAAACTAAAAACTACCAGACAATTTTTCAAATCTGTCTGTTTAAGGTTGGTTTTCTAGAATGGCTTTCATCTTTTACAATGATAGTAATGTTGCGATTTTATAGTAATCTCTTGGTAACAGCCTATTTAGAGCTAGGGTATATATGAACATAGCTTCTGCTTATTAGATGTTAAGATGTGTCTACAGAATTAATCTTGAGGACAAACACTGTTGTTCGACTGAGGAAACCGTTCCAAAACCCCCTTATTCCCAAACAGTTCTCCATAAATAAGGTGCCGAGTCCCCTAACCAGCTTTCATGACCAAATGTCCAGAAGTTTAGTGCCCCCGTGAAATGCTAATTAGTTTATGATTCCCATAGTTAAAGGTCCCATTTCCACAACTGGCCTGTACAGTATATACAAATTAAGCTACCATTCCTATTCTTGGTACCTTTCCCCCTAAGTAAGTTCCTAGCCAACCATAAGGGCCGTTACTCACAACCTCGAACAATAGAAGGTACGTCCCAGTCCCAACTCGAATGGGCACCACACACAGACCCTTGCCTCTCATCTGACCGTTGAGTGACTGTGGGTAAGGCAGCTTGTGATTGGTCAGTAGGAGGCCTAGGATAGGGTTTTCCAAATGGTATATATACCACCTAAAGCCACTTGAGACTTATATATACCTCTAGAAATATCACATTCGCAATTCTGTAATTTATATATAATTATATTATTTATTCATAAATTTTTGTTACAGTAATAAATAATATAATTTTTAAGAAAACACCAAGCCTGTAACACGTAACATGCATCACAAAGTGTGTGTGTATGGGTGGGCGGGTGGGTCAATACCACTGTACGTGTATGGGTGGGCGAGTGGGTCAGTACCACTGTGCATGTATCAATACCACTGTACGTGTACGGGTGGGTCAATACCATTACGTGTATGGGCGGGTGGGTAAATGTTGACACGTAATTAAAAGAAAGCCTAATATTAGTTGCCCTTCGTATAACACAAACTGATGTTTAAATTAAGACTAAGAAATTTTAGTTAGAATTTGGTCAGAGGATGACAGAAAAAGAACTGGAATTAACTGGTTTAGTAAATAAAGAGAGCTTATTTTAGACCAGGTTTGCAGGCGTTCTACAGGTCGTTCTGTAACAGGCACACCGGGCTATTAAGTCGCATGAGGTTATAAGGCAGATACCTCATTTGCACATTATAACTTTTTTATTTTATCTCATTGTTAACCATACTGTGTCCTGCCCTTATACACTACCATTATAGCTATTATCTTTAGGCTCTTGATCTGTGAAAAGAACTTATTCAGACAGAGTAAGGGAGAAAATCAGTACAATACAAGGTGAACGTTACTGATAATCAATAGTAATCAATTCTTCTACATTCGTACTTCTACCTTACCTAGGACCCTTAAGACTAAGGCATACCACTCTATTGTTAGTAAAACGTGATACACGTCAAAAAGTGGTGTAGTAGCTCCACTACATTCATGCTTCTAACTTACATAGGATCCATAAGGCTAAGGCATACCACCGTCTAGTGTTAGTAACAAGTGATACATGTCACAAAATGGTGGAGCAGCTCCACTACATTCGTGCTTCTACCTTGTGTAGAATCCATAAGGCTAAGGCATACCACCGTCTAGTGTTAGTAACAAGTGATACATGTCACAAAGTGGTGGAGCAGCTCCACTACATTCGTGCTTCTACCTTGTGTAGACGTCTAGTGGCAGTAACACGTCACAAAGTGGTGGAACAGCTCCACTACATTCGTGCTTCTACCTTGTGTAGAATCCATAAGGCTAAGGCATACCACCGTCTAGTGTTAGTAACAAGTGATACATGTCACAAAATGGTGGAGCAGCTCCACTACATTCGTGCTTCTACCTTGTGTAGAATCCATAAGGCTAAGGCATACCACCGTCTAGTGGCAGTAACACGTCACAAAGTGGTGGAACAGCTCCACTACATTCGTGCTTCTACCTTGTGTAGAATCCATAAGGCTAAGGCGTACCACCGTCTAGTGGCAGTAACACGTCACAAAATGGTGGAGCAGCTCCACTACATTCGTGCTTCTACCTTGTGTAGAATCCATAAGGCTAAGGCGTACCACCGTCTAGTGGCAGTAACACGTCACAAAGTGGTGGAACAGCTCCACTACATTCGTGCTTCTACCTTGTGTAGAATCCATAAGGCTAAGGCATACCACCGTCTAGTGTTAGTAACAAGTGATACATGTCACAAAATGGTGGAGCAGCTCCACTACATTCGTGCTTCTACCTTGTGTAGAATCCATAAGGCTAAGGCATACCACCGTCTAGTGTTAGTAACAAGTGATACATGTCACAAAGTGGTGGAGCAGCTCCACTACATTCGTGCTTCTACCTTGTGTAGAATCCATAAGGCTAAGGCGTACCACCGTCTAGTGGCAGTAACACGTGATACACGTCACAAAGTGGTGGAGCAGCTCCACTACATTCGTGCTTCTACCTTGTGTAGAATCCTTAAGGCTAAGGCGTACCACCCTCTAGTGGCAGTAACACGTGATACACGTCACAAAGTGGTGGAGCAGCTCCACTACATTCGTGCTTCTACCTTGTGTAGAATCCTTAAGGCTAAGGCGTGCCACCAGCAAGTGTTCCATGTACCACAATTAGGGAACCACTGGTCTAGGAGACGGCAGTTGCCCGCTTGGTAATCATAATCATGAATAATTCTCATAAAAATAGTTATTTACATAAATATAAATGTTTATTTAGTACATGTCTTTAAGCTAATTGAGTATTATATCACAGTAATTATTTTAAATAAGTTAATATAGGAAAGAATCTAACATTTGTCTAGCCAAACTATTTCTAGATTACTGACAGCTCTACCTGAATCCTTCTAACAGAGGTGATAGCCTCAGCACTTTGGTTGATGCTTAGAGCAAAGTTTATGGTCATTGCCACCTTCAACACATCAAAATATGAGGCCACGACAAACACCTACAACAAAATTACTTTACTGTACTTTAATTTTCTTTTTCACTTTATTACAATATTGCTGTTTGTAACCCAAAAGAATATAATAAGTTCAATAAATTACTTTCTAAAAAGAATCTAATAAATTATAAATATATTAAACTGATTAATGAGAGCCAAACGATGGCTGTTTGAGAAGTATATGTATTTATATACTAGATGTTTCCAATCACAATCAACTTGTTACATATCCAATGTACATTGATAATAACTCTTGATTTATTTTTCAAAATAACAATATTTAGAGTAATAGTAAATTTTTGGACTCTTTGTTTAGTTGTATTAGTTTGTACTTCAGATCCTAAGTGTGCAGATCAGTAATTTTAGAATTAACAACACTCTGTAACAAAATAGCGTACATACACATGCTCTAAATGCAGCCAATTATTTATTTCTTCTAGCTTTTATTTTCCTTCATTCATAGATATGATTTGAGGGAAGACAGCAAAGAGAATGAACTCATTAAAGAAATAAATAACAACATCAGGGGACTTGTTTACTCAAGTCAACATGCCCAGGTGCTGGATCTGCATCTGTTAAAGAGGTGTTTTCACACCCGTCATGGGCTCCATGTAAATAGAAGAGGAAAGAAGTTCATCTCAAAGAAATTATCAGACTGGCTTTTTCCAAAAGGACATCCTGTGCCTCACCCTCTGATCTGACCCTAGCTACCTGTGACAGTGACTCAGCTACATAACAAGAATCTACGCCTTCTCTCAATCCTTGGACTGTTTCATCTGACTCTTTGAGGAGTACCACCATGGATCATGGAACCTTGACTCAATATTCAGATGTCGATCCATCAACTATGTCTGGGCGGAAGCATGACATTTCAACTACTCTGAGTTCTCCTTTTCATGGTTTCTCAACACCTGACAATGCTTATATTAACCCAGCAAAAAACTTTTTTACAAGGTTAAAAATAATATCCTAGTAAGTAAGGTCAATTCTAAGAATTATATTACAGGAATTCACTTAAGTTGTGCTTCCACTAACAATAAAGACGTACCAGTCAAATCTCTTACATTGCTGCAATGGAATATACAGTCTCTAGTAAATAAAGTTGACATTCTAAGCATAATTGCATCTCAGAATCACTGTGATGTTGGTTATGTGAAACTGATATTCAAAATATTGCTATACCAGGTTTTTATGTAGTATCTTTTTTCAGTAGATTGAACAAGAAGCATGGTGGCTCTGTTATACTGGTAAGGGAAGGTATACAATCTTATCAATACGACAAAATTCCTGTTGTATCAGAAGAATTGGTCTTTGAAATGTCAACCGCTTTTCTTCCTGATTATAAAACTATAACAGTATCTTTTTATCGATCATCCAAGGGCAGCCTGCTATCGTTCTATGGAAAATTATATGAAGTTCTTGCAAGTTTATATGATAAAAGCTTAAATATTATTGTGGCTGGTGACTTTAATGTGGATTTTCTCAGCAATTCAAATGATATAAATGAGCTTAAAAATTTAATTTGTAGTTTTGACTTAAGTATTACAGTTTTGGAAATTAAACAACCTAAATTACTTACTAGTGGCTCTGATGGCACTTGCATTGATAATGTTGTTACTTCAATTCACCTTGACAGATGGAGTATGTATGACATGATTGACAGGTAATCGTTTTACTGTTTTTTTTTTGTTTTGTTTTTTTTTTTTATAAAGATGTTTGTTTTTTCATTCTACAAGATTCTCAAAATATACAATCATAGATACAAATACATATATTTTAATAGATTTAAAAGGATACTGTCCATATTGTTCTTTATCATTCTTGCCAGGTCTGACTTTCAAAGATAAATATGAAAAACAAAAAATAATTTAAATGCTATATAATAATAATAAGAGAAAATTATAATTACCTGACCGTTGAATATATTTACAAACCAAAACCAATAATTAAAAAAAAATTTAAATTCGTTACAAAATTTCTTTGTAGAAGAAAAAATACAGGGCCTCCAAGGCTAAGCCTGTTTGCAGGTTCCAGTACACTTCAATAAATATACTGTCAAAACAGCGATCAAAACTTAATTGAAAAAAAATTCTCTCGCTTCATTAAAACAAAATGAATACAAAAATAAAATGTAAAAAACTTATAACTATGCAGCCTGCTTATTATTTACACCTATCAAAACTTAATTAAATTGTACAGAAAAATAAACATAGAACTTCTTGATAAATATACTCAAGTGTTTAAAAATATAAATATATTAATACAACTCACTTAATTAAACTTGGATATTTAAAAAAGTCTGTATTTTCAATTTTAATCAGCCATTTATTGAGTTTTTTCAAAAATACTCTCTTACTTTTTATATTTTAATGCTGCTTGCAAGTTTGTTAAACATCCATTATGCTATAAAAATATAGGATTTACCCAAAAAGTTATTATCTGGTTTGGGTACTTGAACATGATCTACATTTCTCAATTTATATCTATATTCAATTGTCTGACTGGTGAACCTCCCCATCATATACTAATATTTTAATACCTTAAAAACAAAAAGATATTTTAATGGTAGAATTTGTAGGTGATCAAACAAAACATGTGAAGGTTCCGTAATTTTCTTGAAAGTAGTTATTCTAATGAAATGTTTTTGCTGCAAAATTAATTACTTTATATTTATTTTTATGCACTTCCCTATAAAACAACTCCATAATCTATATTGCTTTGAACTAGAGCAAAATAAAGCATTCACAGTATTTTTTCACAGCACTTATTTTTTTAAACGTAAACAATTCTAATAACATTATTTAATTTATTTTTTGTGCTTGATATATGATTTTTCCAATTAAGTTCGTGATCCACAATTATTCCTAGATATTTCATGATGTTTCTTTTCCCTACAATCGAACAACTATTTGTTATGCACTTATTTGAGACTCTATTTTATAGTGTACAGTCAGCACACTTATAGATTACAGGTTGTACAAATGTTATATCTTTTTCACTACACTACTATGAGTTTAGCTGTTTTCGTTATGTGTTTACAACCTGCGAAACATCATATTTTCAACAGCTGTCTATTGTTTACTACCGAAAGTAACATTGTTTACAACCGAAAATTTTCCACAGTCAACAACACCTGTTTTTATTCCGTAGTGTAGTGAAAAGTATCGTTCAAAACTCGAGTGAAAGTGTTTTGTATGTTCTCGACCAATTGAAGTGCTCGACAAGTCTCGCATTTCAAACATATGGCCTCGAACATGCAAAACCACACTTTCCACTCTTGTTATGAAATATACTATTCTCAAACTAAAGTTTATAAATTTTGTTTTTTCAGTGCTAGGTAGCATATGGTTCATTCTGAACCACCACTGTATTGCTGCTAGATCATTATCAATAAAAATGTAAACATCATTCCAATTTTCTTTAACATAACTAATGGCAGTATCATCTGCAAAAGATGTTACTTTACCTTCAAACTTAGCATTACATAGATCATTTATAATTTTAAGTTAGGTCAAAGGGCATTAGGCCAGGAATTAGTATATTGGAGAGATGGACATCAGCAAACTTACCTTAGAAGACAAGTTCACTAACACCAGAGTAGTAGTAACATACACAAAAGAAACACATTATCGCATGAATGTTCAGTGCCACTGGCACTTTCTGCAGGTGAGTAGTGGTTTCTATCTCTCTACTCACCTGAAGAAAGTGCCAGTGGCACTGAAAATCATGTGATTAATAGTTTCTTTTGTGTATGTTACTACTACTCTGGTGTTAGTGAACTTGTCTTCTAATGTAAGTTTGCTGATGTCCTATCTCTCCAATATACTAATAGATCATTTATATAAATTATAAATAGCACTGTTCCTAATACAGATCCTTGGGGTACCCATGCAAAAAATAATTGTGCCAAAATCACTGTATGTAGAATTTAATTTTTTTGTTTTATCATACTTAGTTAACAACATTTAAGTATTAAGAGTTTCTATACGGATCTGTGTTAAGGATAAAAAAATACTTAATAGTTATTTAAATGTCTTTAACAGTTATTTAAAGATACAGTTTAGTTACATTAAAAATAGCAAAAACGAGACATGTAGAATCCCCGTTTGTTTATTGCAATCTTATTATTATTATTATTAGATATTTTGCTAATGGTAAAAGTTATTGACTTGGTTTTTTGAGGTTAACTAATCCAATGTTATTTTCAGTGTTTATATTTCTGTTATTTATAAACAATACTCTTAATGCCGTGTGATAACTAACACTTTCATCCAGTAGGCCTACAAGTAAAATTTCTTAAGAACGCAGCTACAGTACTAAATACATTCACAGATGTTATATTAGTCCTAGTACAGACAGGGCCTTGTAGTATGCTTGTAGGAGAGGTAGTGCAAGCAAGTAGTGAAATATCCCTCACCATATTTATCCTACAGTCTGTTCAAAATCTGATTTAAGTCGGCAGCTATGTTTATATAATTTGCTGGACGGTGCTTGTGTTGTTGAAATTAAAGATATAAAACTGGAACAAAGATTGTGATGGCAATAACAATAACCATAATAATTAAAATAATAGTGCTTCTTCTATAATATTATGATTTTACAATAACTTATTTAGTTACATGCCACGAGAAAAATGTAAACACTCAATAAATAATGAACAAATATATATAAAAAAAAAAAAAAAAAAAAAAAACACTTGAATTTGTTCTATCCGAGAAATGCTAATTAGAAAATATGGTAGTTATTACGACGAGGCTGTGCAGTAGCACATTATAAACCACCCAATAGCGACACTCCCCAATAACAGGAGCACACAACACACCCCAATACTGTTGTTTTGAACTGTGTCTTGCAAATAAATGGAATAATATCAATAGAAAAAGGGTCATTACAGAATATTTGATATAATAACAGCTGTCAATATAAACAATACAGAAATACATGCTACTCGCTCTGTCGCTACGAGCGCTAGTGCCGTGCTTGTCATAAATTTTGTAACAGAGTGTCGCTACTGGGTGTTTTATACTGTGGCAGTAGACTGTGACGTTACATGGATGAAATCAGCTGGTTTGATTTTCTATTAAATACTGGTAACTAAATCAACCAACCATGTGGTAGTATTTTTCTAGCTACCGTGACTGAGATAATTATTTTTTAACATGAATGTACCACTGTCGTTGGAGAGGCAAGTACATTGATGCGCATGCTCGAACCACACGCCCAGAACTATGGGCTGGTCAATAATAAAAATTAGTTATGGAATTTCATGGTATTTTTAAAGATAGAAAACAGCTGTTTTTTTATGAAAAATTATTTAAGCCTATTTAACTGTCTATACGTCTATTTTCACAGGGAGTCATAACAAAATCTTTAATTAGAGCCTATCTCAAGTTATACCTTATCAATTGAAAACAATGCCACAAACCGGACTTCAAAAGGTTGGTCCAGTCGGAAGATATTGCTGTTTAAATTTTAAAACTATTCCAAACCGTAAAACATTAAGTGTTACAAGGTAAAACAATGTTAATTACCTGAGAACAAAGTAAGTGCTCAAAATGTCCCGTCCCGTTACCTGACAATGTGTTAATCAGGAATAATTCATCAATAACATTACCAAAAACATGACTACAGTTAAAAAGTGATAGAAGGTTTTGTTGGTTTTCCACAAACTGGACTTTAAAAGTTTTAATCCAAGGCTCTTAACTTTCTTTTGTAATCAGTTGCACTAAAGCTTTTAGCAGGTTTGGTTACCCACATGGAAGTATTTTTTTCATTCAGTTTTAAAACTGTATAATTTTGTTTTGTTATTTACCATTATGTCACTTAGTGAACGTGAAAGAATAACACTGCTAATGATGCGTGGATGGGGAGATAATGTCTATCATGAAAATTGCAGTAACCTAAGACAACTCATATCTCAAAAAGTTCAAGATATTCCTGTGACTACCTTTAAAATACATTGTTAGACAACGGGATGAGGACATTTTGAAAACTTACTTTGACCTCAGGTTAAACATTCTTTTAACTACATTTTCAAAACTTACTTTGACCTCAGGTTAAACATTCTTTTAGCTTGTAACACTTAATGTTTTACAGTTTGGAATAGTTTTAAAATTCAAACAGCAATATCTACTGACTGGATCAACCGTTTGAAGTACGGTTTGCAGCATTGTTTTTCAGTAAACTAAGACCTTTCAATTGATGTACGACTTGATATAGGTTCTCATTAAAGATTTTGTTATGACTCCCTGTGGGCCGTCCCCCAAAGGCCTCATGTGGTCGTAACTGAACAGAAATGTGGGTTACTGTCACCAGTAATGGTGTGTGAACTTTCATGTTTTCTTCTGTTGTGGTTTAAAAGTTAAAAAAGGGGTTACAGACTTAATTGTCACTGTGTATATTACCATGTACATATGGGATTTAAGTAAATAATGTTAAGTTGAAATAACTGAATCACCTTTTCAGCATCAATAACATTTCCAGCCAAAACATAGAGAAGAATGGTGAGGAAAATAGCAATCCTTGTATGAAACAAGACAAGGGACAACCATAGTCCACGAAGGAATGACGACCCTCGGATCACTGAAATTTCACTCCTGTTGACACAAATTAACTGTTAATAATGATAAAGATTTGGTTATTAAATTAATTGCTGCTATAAAAACTAATGTACAAGTATTTTACTAGTTTGCCATAGTTGCCATACTAGTTATAAGTTGCCAAACTAATAACTAGTATGGCAACTTATAATAATAGGTAAATTTAAAGTTAAATATCATTACCTCCATATGAACTTATAATATACCATTTATTAAATAAATGAACATTCGTTCGCAGTTATAAGAATATTTTCTATAGTACTTCAGTTTGAAATTAAAAGCTTGAATAGTGTCAAAATATACATTAAAAACCAAAAACACCAAATAAATTGTCTTCAGTCAACAGTTAATGGACATTTTTAAAGCATTGGATAGCAGTCAATACTAGACTGACTTGCAGACATTGCTATAACTATGTACTTATTAATGAGGATCTGCAAAGCTAATGAAATATATCTTTATTGTCACATAACGCTTTATGGTCTGGCGCAGCTAGAAAACAGGTGACATTGTCAAAATATAGATCTAGTACAAATAATTAAAAATAAAGTTAAAACTAGTTTGTTGAATTTTTAAAGCAACAGAGTTTTAAAAAAAAATAAAAGTTACAATGTTCTTTTTATATTTTTATTACGTTATTCATTATTGTCACTAGGCCTCATTATCATTTAAATATTCACTTACTGAGTAATATTGTTTTATTTGTAAAAGCTGTTTTATCTCTTTTTTAAATTTGCTCTCATCTTCAATTTCTTTAATTTTTGAAGGCTTATTATAGAGTTTCGTTGCCATATAATGTGGTGTTTTTTCAAAAAGTGTCAAGCGATGTTTTGTCAAGCGAAATGTAAAATTATTTTTGTACCTTGTACCATATCCGTGACAGTATTTTTCTCTATTTAATGATTCATTATTATTTTATGAAAAGAGCAGGATTTTGTAAAGGTAGAGACAGCATTGTTAATATTTCTAACCGATCAAATAAAGGTTTACATGATGTTTTTTTTGTTTTGAAAATGTCATAATTCTTAAATATTTCTTTTGAATTTTGAAAATTGTCAATGATTTTTGGGACATGCCCCATAACTCAATTCCATATTGCATTAAAGAAAAAATAAAGCATAGTAAACTATAAGCTTTGTTTTAAAATCAATTAAGCTTCGAAGTACTAGCATTAGCTCTAAACCACTCACTAAGTTCTGGATGGAATTTTTTGTGATGGCATTTAGCTGATCTAAATTTTCAGCCGTAAGAATTGCAGTCGTATCGTCAGCATATAAAATTATTTTATATGGAACATTACAAGGTAGGTCATTTATATAGACCAAAAATAATAGTGGTCCCATTATGAACCCTTGAGGAACACCACTTTTAATCTTTGTCCAATCAGAAATACATTTTTTATTATGTTTAAAAACAATTGTCCTCTGATATCTGTCCAATAAATATGATTTCATCCAGGATAAAGCTGCGTCTGAGAATTTGTAAAGGTTAAGTTTATTTAAAAGAATTTTGTATTTTACAGAATCAAATGCCTTGGATAGATCGCAAAACACTGCAGCAGTGTTCCGCGATCCATCCTAAGCACAGGCAACTTGATGTATGAGGTCCATCACCGCAGAGACAGTATTCAATCCATTTCTGAAACCATATTGCTCAATAGCTAAAACTTGGTTACTTTCTAAGAAATTTACAATTTGACTAATGCTATTTTTTTCGAATACCTTGGACAGAGCTGGTAAAATAGATATTGCCCGGTAATTATCTTGATCCTCTTTAGATCCTTTTTTAAATAATGATTTTACATCAGCATATTTAAGTTGACTCGGGAAAACACTTTCATTAAAACACTGATTAACAATGCAATAGAGGGGGAGAGCAATAATATCTGCAACTTTTTTAATTAAATCTACTGGAATCTCATCACATCCTACAGATTTTGTACTATTCAGACCTTTGATTATTTGTTCTATCTGTTGAATAGAAACGTACCTAAAGAAAAAATTGGGTGAATAAGTGTAGCTGGTTTTTACATTCATAAAGTTCAATGATCCCTGAATGTCATGTTTTATCTTTTTTTCATTGGGCACATTTGAGAATTTTGAATTGAAAAAATTTGCAATATTATATCCATTAGAAATGGTTTTGTTATTTATTGTTATAGCAGGGAAGTCTCGAACACCCTGTTTTACACCAAGTGAAGATTTAATTACTGCCCAGGATGCTCGACTTTTATTAGTAGCGGTCTATAAAAATTTATAATTGGATATTTTTATGCCTTATTATGAATATATTTCTGTAGGTTTTATAGTTGTATTAACTATTAAGAACTTAGTTGTAGTATTACTAAGTTCTTGTTTTTTATTCTTTTTACTTGTGTTGAAATTCTACACAAGTAACCCATTTCTTGGAAGAATTTTTATTTGCACTATGGCAATTGTAAAACTTAAGTGGAAAGCACTTTTCAAATTGATTCTTAAGGTTAAGGTAAAAAATATTGAAGTTTTGTTGTGCACTGTTAAAGTGGGATAGATTCCAATTTATCAGTCTTATTTCTGTAGTAAATTGGGTTTATAGACTTTTTTTATAATATAATATTCTTTTTTTAATTTATATTTTGTATCATTAGTTTTATTATTATCTAACTTACTATCTAAAGAAATGAATAAAGCTCTGTGATCAGAGAGGCTCAATTCAATATTTTGCCCTAATTTCTGATAGCCTGAGGTTATCTTTGTAAAAATATTGTCTATACAAGGTTTGCTTGTTGCTGTTACTCGTGTTGGGGTTAAGCAGTTAGGTATAAACCCATACATTTTGAAGGTATTTAAAATCATATTCTTTTGGTAAAGAGATTTGCAAGTGTCAAGAGTGTCAACGTTGAAGTCCCCCACTATATAAACTTCTTTTGTCTTAAAATATTTTTGAACTAAAATAAGCAGAAATTCCAATTTATTAATAAAAGCTATGTAGAGTATTTGGGAAAAGGTTTCTTTGTTTTATACAATTTTTTACTCATATACAATTGGATATTTACTGGAGTGAGATAGAAGGGACATTTGAACTGCGGTTTGCTGACAGCCAATACTTTACGCTTGCATCCATTTACTTTCCTTTTAAGGCTATCTTATGCTCCCATCTGTAAATATAGAGCCTTAAGAGCAAATGTGTCTTACATCACGAGGTGTATTATGAGTACAATGGCCTCTCAACTATCCGTAATCTGTCCTATCCAGATCAGACTAAAATAAAGATAGCTTATTTCTTCAGCAGTAAACTCGGCTAGAATTCCACTATTAAGTGTGTTACATAAGAATAAAGTGACAAAAGAATAAACACATATTCTGCAAATAAAGGTGAGTTCAGTTCCCAATCCCTTTATTGTGCTAAAACAACCCACACTATCCATATTTATAAAATGGTGCATTAAACCCCCCCCCCCTGAGCAACCTGATTTATAGTAACCTTGTCACTGAAAGTCAGAACCAGTGACCCAGCTGAATAGTAAAGTGTAACTACAACTTTTTCAGCAATTATTAGACAATAAAACAACATCTATGTATGCAGAGTATAAACCCAACACAATAAATTTAAAAATATATAACACAAAGGAATAGAATAGTTTAAGACAGAAAAAACTGTTATAGGAAAATTGCTTATCACTGAATAGATAGATTTTGGGAAATATGCGGCAATAAAATCATTTCAGAATTAGGAGTGGGAACTAGCACTGTAAGTTAGATAAAATTTACACACAATTATATATTTATCCAGTGTTTAAAGGCTAAGCAGTATAGTAAATGTCATAGCCTATATTTAAGCATTACGTTATCAACTTTATTTAATGAATCAATATAATTTAATAACAATTAATTGTTAATGTGCATTCAGCATCTAGTACACATCAACAAACTTAGGCATTATTGACATTAAAAGGTCATCATCCTGGCACAGACAACTTTACCTTGACTCCGGCATATATGGAATTAATACTATCCGGATTGATTCACCGCCACTCTGATCTGGATAGTCAAGAATCCACACTATGTATATACTTTCAAGCTAGTTTCATAAGGTTTTTAGATGAACAGTAATCCAAATTATACGTACTTTCGAATTTGGGAGACTAAATTGGCAAAAGGCTTTTCCCAAGCGTACATTTTTATAACCTGGATTCCAGAGATGATCTCGTCCATGAGTCTCACTCGCTCATCTGTTTTTAGTGCAGTCTGCATTCGTAGTTGAGATGTCTTCTTACCCATCCAAGCTGAAATGTCACATTTGGCATCAGACAATATTACTTTTTTATATTAATAAAACTAACATATACTCAACAAATGTTTTTCTCCATAGCTTCATATTTAACAAGAAAAGATAATATCCTCTTGATTTAAAACAAAAAATCCATTTTTGATTCAAATAAAAATTTATATGAGAGGATTCAAGTATAACCCCAGTGGCTTCATGAGAGGGCTCAAATACTCTTCTTTTCCTTGAAGGGGAGAGAAAGGAACTGAGACATGGTGGTAAGCATTCAGTCACAGACAGTCCTCCCCAATTAGCCATAACTTGAGCGGATAGAAAGGAACTGGGACATGGTGGTAAGCATTCAGTCACAGACAGTCCTCCCCAATTAGCCATACCTTAAGCGGATAGAAAGGAACTGGGACATGGTGGTAAGCACTCAGTCACAGGCAGTCCTTCCCAGTTAGCCATACCTTCAGCGGATAGAAAGAAACTAGGACATTGTAGTATGCATTCAGCCACAGACAGTCCTCCCCAATTAGCCATAACTTGAGCGGATAGAAAGGAACTGGGACATGGTGGTAAGCATTCAGTCACAGACAGTCCTCCCCAATTAGCCATACCTTAAGCGGATAGAAAGGAACTGGGACATGGTGGTAAGCACTCAGTCACAGGCAGTCCTTCCCAGTTAGCCATACCTTCAGCGGATAGAAAGAAACTAGGACATTGTAGTATGCATTCAGCCACAGACAGTCCTCCCCAATTAGCCATACATTGAGCAGATAGAAAGGAACTAGGACATTGTGGTGTGCATTCAGCCACAGGCAATTCTTCCCAGTTAGCCATACCTTTTTAACATTTTTATTTAATATAAGATTTTTTAAGGTCAAAGGAGCAATATAATAAATATAAAAAAGCAATATAAAAAAGAAAAGTGGCCACTTATTTGAATTGTGTTTGTTTTTCAAATTATTAAATATAATTTTATTAGTTGTTCTAAATCCACTCAAGAAATGGTCATTTTAAGAGGTCCTGCACAGTATCTGTTTTATTAAGTACAGAAAACAGCCCGCTTAGAATCACATTATCCTCATTCATACTGTTTCTATCTTAAATGGAGAGCTCTCATTTTCTGACAAGAATAAGTTCAAAGATGATGGTTGAGATGGAACTTCATCATAATCTCCTTACAGCAATCTCTTACTCTTGCTGAAAGTAGCTCTTCTTAAGAAAATGGAAAGAAATTTAGAACTTTACATTTTTCCTCATCTTTCATTACCTCAAGGCTTGTTGCCTATCTTGCTAGTAAATTGCTTTGTTTATTTATATTTAATACATGCAAGCCATTCACTCCAGCAAACTCCACTCAAAAACCAAAGAACAGATTGCAATAACATTTAGAACATACCTTCCTCTTGTGTCTTGGGCCTATCATATATTTTAATACTGTCCATAATTTAAAGTCAAAGTCAAAATCTCTTTATTCATTGATATGCACATAGATACATTGAATAGTCTCAAATCTTAACAATAAACTTGTAAACTTGTAAACTTGTAAACTTGTAAAACTTGTAAGCAGTTTTTGTGTCAGGGTTTGACTAATTCCCCCAGTTAGTTAACCTATTGTGTATGGGCAGTTTTTATGTCAGGGTTTGACTAATTCCCCCAGTTAGTTAACTTATTGCGTATGGGCAGTTTTTATGTTGGGGTTTGACTGTTTCCCCCAGTTATTTTTAAAAGTAGCAGTCTAAATATTAAACTATGTGAATTAGTGCTCTTATAAATTATTGTCAGGAATTATTATAGCCTAATACAATTAGAGATAGTGGTGACAGCTGGGTAGAACAAGACGTGTGTTTTGATCGCTCCGTAGTTTTAACATTTTATCAAAGTTCCAGTGATTGCTTAACGTTAAAAAGCAGTGAACGTACGTATTTTAATTCATGACAACTTGTTTAAGGCGAGTTGGAATAGAGTTTAGCTGTAAGTCATAATTAATTGTGTTTGATGTAAAGCTAATCAATAAGGTTAAACAAGAGTACAGCAACAACTCCACGTTGAAGTAACTTCGGATTAACACAATTACTGACCTGCTGATTTCCAATATTTATTATCAGTCACATAGCTCAACTGATAGCACAAACCCACACTGTGCAAGAAGACCTGGCGAAACCACCTGACGGCTATACTTTTTTGTCTACAGTGCATAATAATAGTAATAATTCATAATGTTTTTATTTGATTCTTTACATAACACTTTTTTTTAAATCACATATTTGATATCCCCATTAAAAAAGTTAAATACAACAATCAAAATGTTTTTTGAAAATTCAAAGACTGGTAAACCCTTTATAATATATAATAATGTTAAATATAGACAACAATGGTTTCTAAGAAACGGTTCAGTATACTGGAGCTGCCTGGGCAAGACGTGTAGCGTAACAATAAAAACTGATGAACAGAATACAAGCGTTACTGTTTGTAATGAAAAACACACTGGCGATCACCCAGTCACCACGTGAACAGTATCTTAGCCACTAGTTCAGTCCCAGCCCCAATCTCCAGCTTTGACTCCACCATCTTTTGTTGTTACAATCCATATACATGACACACGTTCACCGCCTTGCTACAAATACCGAAGACACACTAGTCACCATCCAGAGACGTCTCACCACCAGCCTACTTCACATCCTGCCCTGAGATTACAAGTTTTGTCACCTCAGGAAGGATTACAGACATACACCCACCTGAAGAAGCTTCAGAAGAGATAAATAAACTAAAGCAGGAGATTGATCGCCTTCAAAAGTAATATAACAGGTTATTGGAATACACAATTGATTCTGACACTCGGTTGGTGCAGTTTACCAATCAAATATTCACAAGCCACCCCAGTTCTTTGCCAGACAAAATAGCCCATACTCCTGCGATGGTTGACTTAGGTGTTCAATGTGAGCCGACACCTGAGCACACTTTTGTGAGTTCTAGTGTGCAGTGTGATTTTTCCATACAATTTAACGCACTCACACAGCGGGAGGAAGACAGAGAGCTCATACAAAGCCTCAAAACTATTATACAAGTCCTTGAACCGGAGAATCAGCCACTCCCCCTAATTTGTAACATTCCCTGCTGTACTCTGCTAGTAGTGAGTATCCGGGTATATTAGCGTTCTCAGTTCTGATAAGTTAAGTCCATGTTCCGTTAGAATTAAAAGTGATGGGGCTGTTTCATTTAGAAGGTGTGATAACTGTTCTGTTTTATTTTCCAGTCCCCTTATATTTTGGTGGAGGACTGTGACATACTTTTTACTTTTTGTCGAGCTTGATTGAAGAAAATTTTTGTTTTGTAGTGGACCTTTCTTTTCAGTTCCTCCTAAAAAAATACCTAGAATTGCATTATTATTGTTCTTATTATGAACATTTACAGGTGAATGGACGTCTTCTATAATTGGCATGTTTTTTAAATATAGTTTATATATAGCTTGTTGTTTGTATTGGTCTATCAGTGTTTTGTAATAGTCAATATTCTCTGAATAGAAATCTTCATATGTTTGCCATCCGCTCATGGTCCGAGCAGTGTAAGGAGGCTTCTTTTGAACTTGTCCATTAACCATTTTTATCTCTTTGGTTCCTATGAATTGATTTTTTAATCTGCCATTTACTGTGCTGGCTCTTTTATTCTTTTGTACTTGCAGTGAAACGCTGAAAAAATTCCTTTTTACACTACTAGTACCTTGAGATACACTGCTGTTTTCTCTGCTTGCCATTTAAGGAAGTGTGGACTATTTCCCTTTCTTGTTCCGGGGAGTGTTCTTGGCTTGATTACTGACATTCACATTTTTATCTTGATTTTGTATCCAAGCAAGGTCTTTATTAGAAGCTTTAGTCATACCTCTTAAATTAGAAGTTGAGGCTGTTATACTTGCTGCAATTATTTTATTATCTTTCTCCAGCATCTGTATACTTTGTACCATTTTCTTGGCTTCGTCTACGAGTATGACACAGTTATCACATGGTTGTTTATCTGTATCTTTAGTTTCTTGTAAATACTTTGGTTTTGTTATACATGTCAGATTCTTGGTTTTTCAATATTTGAATTTTATTTTCCAATATTTTAATGTTAGTTTTCAATTTGGAAATTATCTCTTCCTTCTCTTTATCTTGCTTCTCTGATAAATTTATCAATTAACTTCTGAGAGTCTTTTCTTTTTCCAGCTGTTTCTCAGCTTCGGATAAATATTGTACTAAGATATTGTTTTTTTTTCAGTAAAGCTTCTTTTTCATGTTGTAGTTCTTCTATTTGCATTTCAAATTGCAAGTTAGAAATGTTTTTTATTTCATACAGTTTTTTAGCTATCCTTGAGTTCTCAAAGATCATGTTTTGTAACTCATGTTTAAGTTTATTATTTTCTGTTAGCAGAGCATGTCCTACTTCTGCTGCTAAGATAATGGAGGATTCTAAGTCTGGTTCCTCTAGATTTCCATAGTTGGCTACTTTATTAGTAACATCTTCAATACATAGATCGGCAGATGTATCACCTTTATCTTTATATTGTATTGTTTGTGTATTTCTGTTTGTTTGAAAGGTATTGCATTTCCATAGGTTTATTTCTTCCCGTGTCAATCTTTTAAAAATTTTGTCTGGGAAATTCAGACATCTAGAGTGGAACCAGTTTTTACAGTCTCCTGTATAGAGAATTCCTTGGTATTTTACCCCAACTGTGCAGATTCCACAGACGAATTTTGACATTTTTATAAAATGATATTAATATTTATTTATCTTAGGAGACAAAACAATGTTAAAACTCGAAATGTAAATTTCTGCCTTCAATTTTTATAGTAGACTAACTAGGAGCAAACAACATAGCAACTAGTCCTGGACCAGTTTTTAAATGTTAATAAACCTGCTAGGCTTTATTAAAATCCTTGGTAGGCTGCTTAAGTCAATAAAAATATTTTCTAAATAATAAAAATTCTTAACAATGAATTCAGTTTTTTAAGCTGGGTTTGGCTGGTTCCTATTGTCATATAAGCAAATGGAGATTCAGTTTTTTAAGCTGGGTTTGGCTGGTTCCTATTGTCATATAAGCAAATGTAGATTCAGTTTTTTAAGCTGGGTTTGGCTGGTTCCTATTGTCATATAAGCAAATCTAGATTCAGTTTTTTAAGCTGGGTTTGGCTGGTTCCTATTGTCATATAAGCAAATGTAGATTCAGTTTTTTGAGCTGGGTTTGGTTGGTTCCTATTGTCATAAAAGCAAATGTAGAATCAGTTTTTTAAGCTGAGTTTGGCTGGTTCCTATTTATTTCCCCGGAATGAGGAGAGGAATGGAAATAGGCCAGCAATTTGCTCTTCAACTACTCTTTGTCCTTGATTGCCAGAATAGAGGTGCCCTTGATTAAGTTTAAACGCAATATGTTTAGAAACCGGTTTAACTCTCATTATTCACATTGTACTCTTGCTTGGATCCAGTCTCTTTAGCAATTGAAAAAACTATATCATTTACTGATTTTATATAAGGTTGGACACAAGAGATGATAAAGGCCAGAAAGGTCTAAATTAAACCCCCTAGGACTAGGAATGCAATGAAAACAACCTAGTGACAGGATTTGGAGATAATGAGATTTGACCTAGGATAGAAGTGAGTGAAGAACAACATCGGTTCACAGAGCTGCAACGCAACTGGGGATCGGATAGCAATTGGAGAAAGTATAAATTCAGAATTAGTATATTGGAGAGATAGGACATCAGCAAACTTTCTTTAGAAGACAAGTTCACTAACACCAGAGTAGTAGTAACATACACAAAATGTCCTATCTCTCCAATATACTAATTCCTGGCCTAGTGCCCTTTAACCTAACCTAAATTCATAATTAGTAAGTACAAGTACACTTATAATTACTTAAAATGCAAAACAAAAATATCTAAGAGTTAATGCAACAACAAATTTCAGGCGAACAATAAATTACAGATTATAATTTAGAACGGTTGTAAAACAACTATACATTTAGTATGTCTTGTACAATGTATGTCATAATGATGGTTTTACAAAACATCATTATGATTGCACACCTCAGCACTTTGTAATGCTTTCAAAGCACAACTGGTTAAGAAAATACGAATTATTCAAGCAAGTTTTTGTACTTCAGTTATTTTTCACTTGTTAGGATATGGACATGTGCTCAGTTTTATGTATCTTAAAAATGTACCACCAATGCCTTATCCTATAGGCAAGTAACCTGACATCACGACTCACGAACCATAATGCAATTATTACAAGACAATGATCTAATTCATAAAATGTTAACAAGAATTAAGAACTTTCAACATTTCCTTGGTTGCTGTATTTTAAACCCTTCCTTATTTTTGCAAACTTATTTTGCAAAATTATTTTGATATTTATTTATAAAATACTAACTTTTCTAAGTTGGACTGAAGATGTTTTTCAATATAAATAATTTTTTAATAGTAAATGGCCTACGCGCGTGTATGTGTGTGTGTAGTTAATAATCTCATAAATTTTGAATTTTTGCCAAATAATTTTGTATATATTTTAATGAATGTACATATGTCTATAGTGTAATTGCTGTATTGTATTAGTATATTTATTATTTATTTTTAAAACTATGTAATGGTAACGTGGCATGATTGCTGAAAAACGACTTTGTCAATGCTTATTGTAGCCTGTACGACAATAAAAGATATTCTATTCTATTCTAAAGATATTCTATTCTATTCTATTCTATTCTATATAATCACTATGCGGATATAAATGCCACTGACCCATAGATCAAATGAACTTAGGCGTTTATGAACCCCATCAACCCGCTTTAAAATATGTAGTTTTTAAATTATTCTTATAACAATGGTCTAACTGTATTACTATGTATAGTTGGCTGATACATAAACTACAATTATACAAGGATAATACTTATATTTGGAAAAAACTTGGGCTAAAATGTAACAAAATCATGAAAAAATTATAACATGTACAAGGTGTGTTTTTAAAGTAAGTACAGTTTTTAAATTAAACTAAACCGCATTTTAAATTAAACTGCAGCGCTGCGGTCGCCGTTTAGCGCATGCGCGTCGTGTAGCCACATCTGTTTGGGAAGCCACAGACGCCATTACGGAATCATCCGATCGAGTCTACATCTGTTTGCGTGATTTTAAAATGACTCCACCTATTGAGAATCTCACTGACTGTGAAGTGCGTGCTGTAATATGGTTTCTCTGTGCTCAAGACTTTAAAGCAATTGACATTCATCGCCAAATCAGTGAAGTGTAAGGTGAAAACATTATGAGTGATGGAATGGTTCGGAAATGGGTTAGGGCCTTTAAAGATGGCCGCACAAACATTCATGATGAGGAACGAAGTGGGCGCCCTTCAGTCATTACCGATGATCTGATTCAAAAAGTGAACTGTAAAGTGAAAGAGAACAGACGATTATTCACAATTTTGTCCTTAGCTGAAACGTTTCCTGCTGTCTCAAGAAGTGTTCTTTACGAAATTGTGTCCGAACGTTTAAATTATCGGAAACTGTGTTCACGCTGGGTGCCCAAAATGTTGACTGATGAAGACAAAACCAAAAGATTAGGCAGTGCATTGAGTTTTCTCGAACGATACAGTAACGAGGGGGATGATTTTTTAAGCCATTTTGTCACAGGCGATGAAACACGGGTAGCCTACGTTTCATCGGAATCGAAGCAGCAATCAATGGAATGGCGGCATTCATCATCCCCTAGGAAAGTGAAATTCAAAAAAACAATATCTGCTCAGAAAATTATGTGCACTGTGTTTTGGGACAGAAAGGGTGTGTTGCTTGTCGAATTTTTGCCTCACGGTGACACGATCAATGCAGCTGCGTACTGTGAGACTTTACAAAAACTGTGCCGCGCAATTCAAAACAAAAGGCATGCTGAGTGCAGGTGTCGTTTTGGTCCACGATAATGCTCGTCCACACACAGCAAATTGAACACAAGACCTTATCACTTCTTTTGGCTGGGAACAATTGGACCATCCTCCATACAGTCCCGATCTAGCGCCGAGTGACTACCATTTATTTCTGCACTTGAAGACGCATCTGGCGGGGCAGCGCCATTCCGATAATGACAAAGTAAAAACGACTGTGAAGCAGTGGTTGTCTAATCAGGCGGCAACCTTCTTTGACGATGGCATACTAAAGCTGGTCCCAAGATACGATAAGTGCCTTAATATTAATGGGGATTATGTAGAGAAGTAGAGTAAAGTATAGCTTTTCAAGTGAATAAATTATTTTTGGAAAAGATTTACTTTTTGTTTTTTTATATCAAAACGGTATTTACTTAAAAAAACACGCCTCGTAACTACAAAATATATCAAATAAACAAATAAAATACTGACAACTGCTTTGTGCAAATAAAAATAATTTCCAGAATCCACTTAACAAATATCAAATAAAATAATACGCATAATATAAATTTAAGAAACAACACATATTGAAAATTTACTACAAATCGAAAATAAAACATCAAAATAAAATACATTTTATTCATGTCGTAAAGTATACAAGAACGTAAAAAAAATAAAATTTTATACTGCAATATAATATTACTTCAAAAGATTTTAAAACATCAGAAATACAATACAAGCTGGCACATAAACAAATTTGGCGCAAAACGGATTTGGCGCAAACGGAATGGTGCGTAAATAGACAAGGAGTGCTTGTCAGCTGGACTCAACTGTTACAGGATATGCCGATAAAGGCAGCTATTCTGCACATGCAAACATACACAAAAATAGGTTATTATACTTCACAACCTTTTGTATGCATTAAGCAGCGAAAACTAAAAAATATACGATAGGTTCTATGCTCCGTTCCCTTAATACTGACATGGTTGCCTCCATCAATGTGGATACTAATACAGAAGTCTAGGGTGTCTATGTTCGGTGGTAGTCAATGTTCGGATTTTGTGTAGGAGAGAACTGCGTATCAGGCTTGTCAATCTGCTGAAAATCAGACCAATACTACGCGGTTAGAATTCTACGCATAGCTGTAGGTCCCTTAGTTGCCCTGGCTATTGGTTTATTAATAAATGTTCCCTTTCTGAGCATAAGCCTAACTCAGTTAGTAACCAGACTACACAGGTCATCCACACTCATGTAGTCATTCATATTCACTTTTAAATACGCACAAAGTTCAGTCAGCATCTCATATCTGAAAATAAAGGAGTACTTACCTTGTAGAGGTATAAATGCAAGTAGAACGCATATTCCCAAAACTGAAGAGAAACCAATAAAAGACCATAGCAGGAAAAGGGCGAGACCAGTCTGCACAGGCGCTATCCAGAGGTAGTTGAAGGTTACACACGCCATGTCAAAGCGATTGATGTCATTAGACATGAGATTAATGACCTGACCAGCAGTGGCCTGTCCCAAAGATGCCTTACTAAGTCTCAATGCCTGAAACACAAACTTTAAATTAAGTTTTTCACATTAATTAAAGTGTTAAATGCTATTCCCTCACTAAAAATCTGTTTTTTTTTTTTTTTTTTTTTTTTTTTTGTAAAAGTAATACCCTATGCAAACTATGGCTATTTCCCCACAATCAAATCCCAAAATAAATTATACCATCAAAATAAACCATTTTTAGGTACTGTTTAGGAATTTGCTTTTCAAATAACACAAGAGATAGATCACTCTTGATAGCTTACTACAAACATTATGTATGTGTTGATCCCAAGTCAGTTGTGTGTCAACAGTTGAACCTAAAAAACTTAACACAATTAAAAGGATCTAAATCAGGTTGGGAATCAAACTGACACAAAGAAAACACATTAGTTGTAATTTTAGTGGGTTTAAGAATAGACAATTGGATTCAAACCATTTTTTTCCGCCTGCCATAACATCAGTCATTAGTCTAAATAGATCGTTAATATTATTCCCTTCCCAGAAAAAGGTTGTGTCATCTGCAAACAACACTTTATTACAACCAATGTTTACGAGAAGGTCATTGATTAAAATCAGACACAATAACGGGCCCAGCACCAATCCCTAGGGCACACCGCTTTTGACAACCGTTATCTCTAAAAAAATTTTATTAAACCAAACTTGCTGCCTGCGATTGGTCAAATAATTTTTAAAGAAATTAAGCTTGACATCGTTTAATCCATAATATTGTAATTTCTTGAGAAGGATCTCATGAGAAAAACAGTCGAAGGCCTTTGTAAGGTCACACAAGGTGGCCTGAGTGTTATGGTTGATTTCAAAACCTTCAATTACATGGGATATGAGGCTTTAGACTGGCTTTCCCAGAAGCCAAATTGAAATTTTGAAAAGAATGAGTTAACCTCAAAATATTCACAGCTTTTTCAAATATCTTTGAAAAGGTTGGCACAACGGAGATCAGTCGGTAACTTTCAGTATAAAATTGTATGCCTCTCTTATAAATAAAACCTAAAACTTCAATAACAATAAAAGGACGCGTTTTTGTTATTGTTACTAGACTGAACCGAACAGCTGGTTAGAATGCTCAAAAAAAAAAAAAAATCACAACCAATCAAATCAGTTACAAAGAGTACAAAACAGATAGAAAATATAATGGGCTTGGATATTTACTAAAGTATTGACCTTTGGAACGTAGGAATTAAACCTATGTTTATCGACGTCTGAGACGTCGGCCGGGATTCTCGGTACGGAGCGGCCAACGTCTCAGACATCGATCGGACTGGTAGGGTTAAAAATACTGTTACCATGATAACATTGTTTCATAAATTGTACTACATACGGTTGTTAGTATAATATTTTCAAGCTCCCTAATTACATATAATACCTTTATGTAGTTGTGGCCGATAAAGCCACGTTTAAGAGAAAACTCAAGCAGCTATTGATCTCGAGATCGTTCTATTCGGTGGGGGAGTTCATGGCCCACCGTTTTACGGATGGGCCGCAATAACCAAAATCTTTTTCTTTTCATCACTCTGGCTTTGACCCAGGTAGTCACATTATTTTATGTTACAGTTTCCATTTTCATTAATTATTCAGTTTCTTGATATATATTACTATTATTATCACTGTAACCTTTTATAGATGACGTTTGTAACACAATGTGTATTGTTTTATTACAATAAAGAAATTATTATTATTATTATTATGTTTCCTAAAACTAGATACAATTTTTAATGTTTTGGCTATCTTGTAATTTTAGATTTAGCTGCATTATATTTTTTTATGATTAACCCGCTTCTTTTTTGTGTTTACAAAATCATTTTCAAGATATTGACATAAATAAGTTTTCAAAAAATGTAATATCTTCTTATCTAATAGAAGCAGCGTCCAACCAAATTTTTTTTAGCTACAAGGATTTTTAATTTTTTGGGGGGTTTTTAACCATGAGAAATTGATTGGAACCAGTCTCAACCATGGAAAAATTCTGATTTCTGCCCCAGAGGCTCCTAGTCGTCCTGTGTTATTGTTAAGAGTGTCGTCTTTGTGTATGTTTCTATAATTACTTATATTTATTTTGCATTTTGCAGAATAAGGTTAACCCTTATTATAAAATAAGCGTTGTATACCCAAACTATATACTATATGTTTGAAAATCTAGAAATGAAACGCGGAAGACCTCTGAAACAAAATTTTACTAATAACCTTCGGTAGAGCAATTTTTACTGTAGGTAGAGCAATAACAAACAATTCCTCTGGGAGATATGGATGCTACCTCTTCAGTTTGCAAAATTCAACTCAACCAACCTGTTACTCTGAGCATAGCAGAACCTCAGACAAGCTGCGCATCGAAGTTTAGAGGTATAGAAATAATTTCAGATCAAGCAAATGATGAAGAAATGGTCGATCATCTTGAACAAGAATGGCGAGCCAGCGCTGCCCGACGTTTGCTGCAGTACTACAAAGTCACCAAAATGTTGAATATTCACTAACGGGACTGTTTGACATCGTATGCATACACTGTGGAGGCATCTTTTTCCCCAAGGAATTAGTGCAGAACAGAACCAGCAGAAAATTCATTCAGTGATTGCTGTCTTCACGGATATACGAATATAAGCCGACAAGATTCCCGAACGATCTCGCTCTGTTGTTCACCTGCCAACATAGACTTTCAAACACTTTGCGGCTGGCATATGACAGCTCAACACCATCTTTCCTTTTGCATAATTCAATGTTCAAGACAACAGAACTAGCAATGCCTGAGGTATCTACTGTTTCTTTGCAGGAGAATGAATATCGCTGCTTGGCCGACAAGATGCACAAAGAGACTACGAAAGACTACGCAACAGGCAACTGTTCTTCTGGATCTTACCTATGCCGTTGACTAACAAATTGCTGCCAACATCAACAAGAACCTTGAACTGATGCAGATACTTGAAGGAATCCTACGAGACCAAAAACTGTTTGTGCAGACGTTCATGATGATGCACAAAGTCATAGAAGAAGAAATGCTTGAGCCACTGCTCAAGGTACTCAGCTGCCACAAGTCAATTTGGTTCTCACACCACCGGCCGGTCTTGACCCAATATTAGATACATCAAACGAAGTATCAGCCATGATCATGCTCAATGCCGACCAGACCTACCCTAAATTCGACTGTGTGGTTAAAGAACGGGGAAAACCACTAGTGACCATGCGCAATACCGACAACTGCATCAAGTCATTCAAATACCCTGCAAATGGAAAAGATAAATCATCTCAAATACGAGCCAGCGCGTTGATTAAACACCATGTGCGCCTGATTTACTTGATTATATTAATTTTGGTTAGGTTTCGATTGTCGAATGTCTGAAAAGCTCACTATCAGGGTATTACCTACGAATGTTCCCTGACTCTTCACTGTACGTCGGAAATCTGAATATTTATTTACGTCATAACGGTCACTCTGTAGTATAAATACAGCCTTTTTATATAAATAAATCACGTAGGATATGTTATTTACATTCAAGTTTTATGCTATGATTTCGCTGTACTATGCAGGAATCTTAGATCGTAAACCAAATAAATCATTTTCAACGTGTTTATGTTAACGTATCAAAATAATTATTTAAACTTGAGTGTAATAAATGTGATAATATAAAAACTATATTAATTAGTGTGTTTCAAACAACAGAAATGTATAAATATAAAAAAATTCTTGAAAAGTAATTTATTTTTACTCTTGTTTTGTAATAATTTATTACAAGTATCCTAACTCCAGCTACCTGGATGGATGGTTTATTAAAAGATTATATAATAGGAGAGTGTAAAAAATTTGTTCATGGAATAAAAACTAATAAAAACACTGAAAACTAAAGCCTATATTCGTACAGTATTGTTTTATTAATACTTTTTCAATAATTTATATTTAAGCCTGTTATTTCAAGTATATTAATATTATTTCATTGAACTTTATATATTCATTGCCGATTTTCCAAGCATATTAAGTAAAAAACGCTTAGACTGTTATTTTCTTATTTATATACTTATTGAATTAAAGGTTTTTTTTACCTTTTAACTATTTAATAAGACTCACATAATAAAATATCGATAAATAAGACGTTTAAATCAATATACAAACATAATACTGCTTACATTATGCATAAATAAATTTGGTGAAAACGTTGAGTTATTTTTTGAATAATTATCAATACATATAGATCATTCATTCAACAATGTCACTGTAATTGTTTTAATTGTACTGTAATGACCAATTAGTGAAAGTATAATGTGATAAAATGCAGGCGTGCTTGTATCTGCTAAAGTCAAATATGGTAAAAAAAATAATAACTATAGTTATGTTAAAATGTTAAATGCATTACAAATACATAAAATGAAACAATTTAGAGTTGTCTGTAAGTGTTTTTATATGCTATTACATGTTTTAAATATATAATAGCTAAATGCTATAAAAGTTAAATGTTTTAAACTTGCTAAAACATTTAAGTGTACAAGTTTTGTTTTATATACTGATCTGCTGATAAAACAATGTACGAGTATTTGTCAAATCTACACTTTTCTCGATTGTTTAGATATATATTTTATAACAATATGCAATATGATTTGATTATAACTGTCTGATATACTTGACTTCATCAATAATTGTATAGTTAACAGAAAAAAATGTGCCCTTGAAATGTAAAATGGCCTTAATGAGACCTTTAACATTTTTAAAATTTCAATATTTGGAATAAGGGACCTATATCAAAATACTGATAAAAGTGGTCATGTGGCATATCAGCGTGAAGCTGAAGTTATTTTGAGTAAGTATTTGTAATCAGGACGAACCCAACTCAAATGGTAAGAAAAGTATGGGGTATTTCGTAAATGTCAATATTTTTAAACAAAACTGCCACCATTTTGAAACGCATTAAGATAATTGAATTTTTATTTCACCAAAGAATTTCTTTTAACATTTCACCAAAGAATTTCTTTTAACAAGACCTTTAAAATGATATATTATTTATCTTAGGTTACCATTTAAGAATTTTGAGATCCGAACTCATGACCCTCAGTTTTTTAATAACCTTTACATAAATGTCGACGAAAATATTTTTAATGGATTGCCTATATGCAATATAGTGGGAAAGC
Organism: Stictocephala bisonia; assembly: GCA_035578905.1. Classification (NCBI taxonomy): domain Eukaryota; kingdom Metazoa; phylum Arthropoda; class Insecta; order Hemiptera; family Membracidae; genus Stictocephala; species Stictocephala bisonia. The sequence goes on from JAQJVL010003948.1 coordinate 45,100, forward strand.
ATTTTTTTTTTTAATGCTAGACCAAACTGTTTTCTCGCTATACTTACCGGACGGGTGGTCTGGGACACCTTATATATATATATATATGTATAACTATTTCACATCCGGTTAACATATGACCAATATATACATTCATTGTACAACGTTCTGATTATAACCTAAATTTGTCGCTTGGAACATGTAGATTCCTTTGGAAATGCGTCGATCACTTTTCTAAAAGCCTGTTAAGATACTTGCCCAACAAGCCCCAAAGGGTCGGGTAGTTTAGATGTTTTAATATTCTTTATAAGTTCTGCAATAGATAACCAATATGAAGCCTACCTAACCAGTGGTCAGACAAGAAACCGCCATCAACCATTGCAATTCTTCTCTACCCATTATAAGGCCTCTGGAAGGGTCTTGTGTCGCTGCTTTAGGTTGTGGATATTCAATAGAAATACGAAGAGTGGCTATGGTAGATTCTACTAATGTGTGACGTTTTCTTGCTCGTTGTATACCCTCGTTATAGTAATTGTCACAACACCCTACAGCAATTAGCTGGGTTACACCACTACGATACCACTTAACTCCTCCCACCCATACACGTACAGTGGTACTGACCCAACCGCCCACCCATACACGTATTATTATTAGTACATTTGGACTGACCCACCCGCCCACCCATACACGTACATTGGCACTGACCCACCTGCCCACCCATACACGTACATTGGCACTGACCCACCCGCCCACCCATACACGTACATTGGAACTGACCCACTCGCCCACCTATACACGCACATAGGCACTGACCCACCCGCCCGTCCATACACGTACATTGGCACTGACCCACCTGCCCACCTATTCACGTACATTGGCACTGACCCACCCGCCCACCCATACACGTACATTTGGACTGACCCACCCGCCCACCCATACACGTACATTGGCACTGACCCACCCGCCCACCCATACACGTACATTGGCATACACGTATTGACCCACCCAACCGCCCATACACGTACAGTGGTATTGACCATGTACATATATACCAATGTACGTGTATAGGTGGGCGGTTGGGAAATACCAATGTACGTGTATTATTAATATATATAATAAAGTTATAAAATAACAGCTGAGCACCCTTAAAAAACTTTTATTAAATCAACACCGACCGGTTTCGGCATTTATGCCATCTTCATAGGTGTATAGGTGTTTACTTTTCAAAATTGTTACAAAACAAATGTAATGAAATAAACAATTATCATAAAGAAAACATATGTTAAATTAGTAAATATTTTTAAGGCTGCTCAGTTGTTATTTTATATTATAATATATATATATATATATATATATATATACACTGGTAAATAGGAATTCTGAGTAAATAGCACATTGGGAAACTGCCGTTAACCAAAGACTTATAATGTATATTGTTGTTAATTCTTACCAGAACATTAACATCTGTAAGTAAAATCAGTAATGTTATTTATATCTAGTAAAAGTGAAACTGGCTTTTGAGACTCACTTGCACTGAAGTGGGACTTGGAATACTCACTGACCCTTTTGAGACACACTTGTCTTATATTGAGATATGATTTACAAGACACCCTCTGAGATACTAGACCAAACCGTTATCTCGCTATACTTACTGAACGGGTGGTCTGGGACACCCTGTATATAAATCGTATGGTTTTTATCAGCTACCATTATTAATTATTTAAAATCATATAACACCTGAGTTGTATAGTTAGACAAAAAGTCCAAAGTCATTGCACTATAATAAAAATTAAAAATAAATAACAAATTATCTCCTGTCACAAAGCTAAATCCAATCCATCAAGCCATTTAAGACCTAGAATCTTCATTTTCCGGTGACAACCGTGTCACGGTACTATCTACAATATTTACTAGATAACCAGGCGTTTCGCCCATACTGTGATGTGGCATCCACAGTGGTTTCCCTGAGACTCACATGAGGATGCCACATCACAATATGGGCGAAACATCTGGTTATCTTGTAGTTCTTTTAAGCGGTTATCACCGGAAAATGCAGATTCTAGTTGTGACACCGGCCGCTTAAGCTTAAGTTCCATTTAAGACCTGCCTCACTGATTCTATTTATGCTAGGTAATCCATCCGAAAAATAGTGCAAGAGATGCACTATCTGATCCATTGTTTGGATATACTCCCCACAATCACATGACTGATCTACTGTCAATCCCCATTTATATTACCAGTAGTACATCTGCCCACGTCAGTTCAGAAGTGATTCAACAGTGTTCATTCCCTACAAGAGAGGTTCATCCTACTTAAAGGTATTGACGGATCATTAATAAGGAACTTATTTCGTCCATCAAAACTGTTCCATGCTATGGCCCAGCTAGTATTGGATGAGAAATTTGATCTGCTCAACTGGAAAGCAGTACGTAGAGGTGGGTTTCAAGATTTTAAGCGACCGTACTGATGTGGGAGATCCTGGGTAATGGGGAGGTGCGTAGTATTCAAGATCTTATTGAATTCTTTACATAGTGCCTTCTGACGTATTATTTCTGGAGGAGCTATATTGCACAGCACCGGGAGCCAAGATAGTGGAGTTGCCATGAGAGTACCACTAATTGCTCTCATGGCTCTATTAAGTTGGACATAAATCGCTTTTGTATGTGCGCTATTTAGCCATATGGGAGCACTGTATTCAGCAGCTGAATAAAACAGTGACAAAGCAATAGTACGCAGGATGTGTGTGTTGGCTCCCCAAGTTGTTCCAGCAATATGATGTAGTACATTTGCCCTGGTTTTAATTTTAGCTGCTGTTTTTTGAAGATTACTTTTAAACGTCATCGATCGATCTAATGTTACTACCAGGTACTGTGGATGATCATTGTGGTGGAGTTTTACATCATTTAAAAAGATGTTTAATTTTCGATTAGCCAGTCGGTTACTTAGGTGGAAGCAGGCTACCTCGGTTTTTGATGGGTTAGGATTCAGCTTCCAGGTTCTAAAATATTCTTCGAGGGTTGCGAGATCGTTTGTGAGTGTTTCTTCAGTAGCTGTGAAGTCCTTATGTTGATAAGCTAAAGCAATATCGTCTGCATTTATAATCTTTCTTGACTTGGTGATTGGGACGTCAGCAGTAAACACGTTAAATAAAATTGGAGCAAGTACGGCCTCCTGTGGCAGACCATCCTTCAGCTGTCTATATGAGCTTTCTTCACAAACTATATAAACTTTTATTAGCCTGGCCCTAAGCATTGACTCTAGAAGTTACAAAAGAAGGGACAGTGAAGAAGGCTGTAGAACTTTAATAACAAACCTTTGCTCCATACTGTGTCATAAGCCGTTGTGAGATCAACAAAAGCTGCAGATGTTTTTAGCTTGTTTTCAAACCCATTCTCAATAAATGATGTCAGAGCTAGGATCTGGTCACAACAACTTCGGCCAGGGCGAAAAGCAGCCTGCTCAACTGGAACATTTGGATAAAGAATGGGTGATATTCTGTTGTATAACATTCTTTCCAGCAACTTATAACAAACACTAAGAAGAGATATAGGGCAGTAACTTTCCACACGTTCTGGGTCTTTGCCAGGCTTCAGAATGGCTACTATTTTTAAACGCTTAAATGCTTTTGGCAAATTGCGTGTAGCTAGTATCTTATTTGAAGCAATTGTTTCACTTTACTACCAGCATGCATAAAAAATTACAGAAAGATACCGTTAAGGCTGCTTTCCCTGCTGGTATAGCGGAAATCGCCCTAACTATCTCTTCCTCCATGAAATTTCCTGAGACTTCCATGGGTGCCAATTGGCTCTTTTTAATTTCATTTAGCTTGTAAAGCACATGTTTGTCAGAAGGATAAGCTCACTATCCATTTAGCTATATTAGCAGCCCAGCTATGGCAGCTACCACACAAAACATTTACCAGTAAGAATTACTCAATCATTAGGCTGATTTCTTGTGACAGATATTCAGTGGGGACAAATTACCACAAGACATGACATTTTGAGATCATGCAAAAGTAGATCATGCACTGGCTTTTATTCTAATATACTAAACAATAAACCCATAATTATTTTTGAGAAAACTTTAAGTAAAGCTTAATAATATATCTGTATTAACACATTCAGTGCTACGTGGCCGTAAAGCCAGCCACGCTGTCCTACCGCAAGTCGGCCAAGCGGTTGTCACCGGTGGTGGCTGATGGCCATCTAGTCGGCCATACTGCCTCACTCTTATTATTGAATCAGTCTTTGCCCAGCCTTTGCCGGGTTTGCTTGCGAGTAGATCCTACACTTCTGTAGTAACCTACGAATAGGACGTGGTTTTTAGTTTTCGGTTACGGTTATTTTTGGAGTTTCCATTACTGTTTTTACTTTTTTTATAAATTATAGGAATAAAATTAAGCAAAAAAAGTGTAGTATGTACTGCAAAGAAGTAAAAATTAAAAATACTATATTTATGTTCTACAAACGCCCTGACCAACCTGTATTGTGTTCTGTAGAATTTTTTTGACAAATTTATCTCAGATTAGACTAATTGTGAAAAAATGTTAGAAATGGACCTGATAATAGTATTTTTTTATCTTTTTCATTTGTTTTACTTCATTCCTTATATTACTAACTAGTTTATTACAAAATGAAGTTGTGTAAAAAAATCTTAGACATTAATTTTTCGGCAAATTCGTTCACCAGGGGCTGATGGCTTACTAGATGGCCATACATAAAAATTATTTTTTTTTTAGCCTTCCAAATATACAAAATACTTCTGACAGTCATTAATCGACAATACAAAAATGAGAAAAAAAATGGTCAGCCATTCGGGTAAGTTTTAAATTTATATATGCAAGCACACATAGTCAAAACAGAAATAAGGCCTTGCACTTTATGTGTTAAAATATACATATCCTAATATCACCAACAATAAGAAAAAAAGGTTTATCCTTTTTATTTTTACTATTAAAAACAATGTAGAAAGATAAATTATATTTAATTATGATCAACTTTATCTATAAAGATCTCCATAGGCAAACTAAGCGTATTGCATTGGATTGCGGGCAATCAAAGCGTATTGCTCCAGGGCCAGATTTGATCCTAAAACACAAGCATTAAAAAAAAAGAAAGAAAGAAATCACAATAATGATAGTACAGTTCACAAGTAGCAACAGTTATCCATAAGTACAATCCTTATCCATAAAGATTCCAACAAACAAGTGATTTATACTGGATTACAAAAATGATTCAAAAGTAGCAATAACTATCGTTAAGCACAATCCTTATCCACAAAAATCCCAACAATCAAGTAATTCATACAGGATCACAATAACGATTTAAAAGTAGAAACAACTATCGTTAAGCACAATCCTCATCCATCACAAAGATCCCAACAAACAAGTGATTTATATAGCATTACAAATAATGATAGTAGCAATAATTATACTTAAGCACAAACAATCCTTAGCCACAATGCTCTCGAAAGTGATTCGTATTATGATTATAATAATAATGTAGTATCCAGCGGTAGTATCAAACTAAAATAGTGGAAATTTGCAAGCATTTTCATGTTCTAAAATTAAAAATGTATTTAAATGTACTAAACTAAAATTGAAAGACTCCATATCTAGTATCAAACAAAGTTTGAATGCAAGTAAGGAAGGGCAGCTTCAAATACTACAAAAGGTACAAAGACTACATTGTAGGGTCATTTTTAAAAATTGTGATATTCCAATTAAATACTACCTTTCTATAAATGAGTGAGCAGCATGAGATCCTCATCTTCATACCAACATGTAGGAGACCAAAGGCCTGGGGATGGACTATGATCACACTTAGGGCAGAGCAGAGAAAAATACCTAATGCATAGAGATACGCTTCATCCTTGCTGACTGGCCCATTCTCGTGCAAAAAATACTGAAGAAGCTTCGCTAAGAAAAGTGGTTGTACAAGTCTGAAACAAACAAAGCAATAAGGACAACTGTTTTTATAGAATATTATTAATTTCTGGCAAACATTTAATTTGACGTGTCTTTTTTTATTTCTTGTTAATTTCATAAATTTTTATAATTTAGCCATGATATTAACTCAAGTAAACATAAACCCAAATGAAATAGTGTGTTGGGCATGTAGAGCGAGACAGAAAACCTCTCCCACACAGTTCCCATCCAGCGGAGACGTGCTGCAAGGTACAGTCAGGTCTGTTGGACACAGAATGCTGTATTATTAAGATCCTATTCATAATTAAAATCCTTAAAATTTGCAATTGATGTACAAAACTATGGATAGTTTTTTTTTTTTAATGTGTATTTGTACATTATTTATTCATATCATAAATTATATTGAAAAGAAATAATATTATTGAAACGGCTTGCAATGCAATGAAAATTTAGTTGTATCAGCAATTTTAATTTAATGGAAAATTTATAAATAAGTTTCATTTACACTTATAACGTTAATAGCACACTAAAGTGCGCGTCATATCATTGTGAGCCTGGCCGATTGTACTGAAGACACTCCCTTCTACACCTCTCACCTAGCAGTATTGCTATATCTACAATTTCACTAATTGCCAATAGTAACTTTAGTTCTACAGTTGTTCCGTACAATGCAATTGTTGATTTTGGTTTATTTTGGTTTAATTTGTAATATTTAAACATTATAAAAGTAACCTTTTCAAACTAAGTGAAGTATCGTTTTAATTTTGTATATTTTGATTATTATTCTTAAATTTATATTTGTTTATTATTATGAAGTTTAATATGCTTTTATAGGCTAGTAACGGTTTGTGTTACACCAAAGTTTTATATTTTATTATTAAATTATACTTGTATTATCTAAATTATTATGAGTGCCAACAGTTTGAGTAATATGGAAAATGAAAGTATTGATGACAGGAGTGTACCTCAGACTTCACCACGAGGAAGCCGGTATAGGAAGAAAGAACAAACAAAGTAAAAGTATTATCACAAATGTTTTTATGAATTTTTTAGAAACTTTCCAGTAACCCAGAAATGGTAAAGAACATGAATTTTAACCAAGTTCAGAAATAAACAGCCAATGCATGTGGAGTGTCTAGAATCACAATTCAAAATGTTAAGAAAGAAATTGTCGCAAGCGTTGGAATGTTATCTAAGTT
>JAQJVL010003949.1:0-52204 GCA_035578905.1 Stictocephala bisonia
GGGGGAATTTAATTGAAATTTTTTATATGATTTGAGCAGTTTAAATTTTTCAATTTGTTTTTGAATATATCATCACTATTAAAACATATCGGACTGTTTTTTTAAACAATATTGTCACACGTCGGTAGTTATATGTAAAATATTTGTGGGAATTGAAATGAAATTTTTGTAATTACTTATGATTATTCAAAGACTAATTTAAGACTGTTTATTAATTGTACGATTATTTTATGTACCTATTAGAATATGTTTAAACACATGCTATCACATTGTCATGAGTATATGTATGATTATTGCGGGAATTTAAATGAAAATTTTTAATAAACTCATATTTATTAAATAAATAACGTACTAATATTTATTAATTGTACAATATTAGTAGTAGGGAAACAGCGACTTAACGCCGTCCCATGAGGAGTTTTCGTCCCGTGAGCAGGTCGGGGGTGGGGGAAGGTCACGTGACCTTAATCGATATTTTGATTGACTGTGATTGATTTTGATTTGATTTTGATTGATTTTGATTGATTTTTAATGGGCTTTGATTTGATTTTGATTGATTTTGATTGATTTTTAATGGGCTTTGATTTGATTTTGATTGACCTTAATCGATTTTTAGTGGGCTTTGATTTGATTTTGATTGACCTTAACCGATTTTTAGTGGGCTTTGATTTGATTTTGATTGACTTTGATTTGATTTTGATTGACTTTGATTTGACTTTGATTGATTTTGATTTGATTTTGATTGACTTTGATTTGATTTTGATTGACCTTAATCGATTTTTAGTGGGCTTTGATTGACTTTGATTTGATTTTGATTGACTTTGATTTGATTTTGATGGTGGCGGCCACCTGCCGGATCCAAACGTTATTGATTGTTTCGGAGAGTGGGGAAGCCACCTGCCGGATCCAAGCGTTATTGATTGTTTCGGAGAATACCCTCGGGGGTTTCCGGAGATTGTCGGGAACCTTCATTCCCTTGTTATACTATATAAAATACACTATTAGCCTCGTTATACTATAAAAAATGTACTCTTAGCCAAAATGCACTCTATTTACAGTCTGGGTTGGACTAACCCGGGTTAGCAAAACGTGGGTTATTAAAGCCCGGGTTAAATCAACGTGGGTTAATAAAACCCGGGTTAACACAACGTGGGTTAATAAAATCTGGGTTAAATCAACGTGGGTTAATAAAACCCGGGTTAAAACATGGATCAATCATACTAAGGAACTAACAAAAGAGTTATACTATATAAAATGCATTATTTTCTCTTACACTCTATAGTAAATCTATACTCAATGGGACAGACTTTGAAGCACATTCCTTTCCCCGCTGCGGAAAGTGAATGCGTTTCTGTCGCTAAAGCCGACCTTCTTCTTCTATTTACTACCTCCTGCACTCTTGTGCTCTCATCCATCTTCTTACGGAATCCCGTCTGGCTATTTCCTGTTTTTATGTTTTTATGTTTTCCTGTTTTTCTGTTTTTCTGTTTTTCTGTTTTTCTGTTTTTCTGTTTTTCTGTTTTTCTGTTTTTCTGTTTTTCTGTTTTTCTGTTTTTCTGTTTTTCTGTTTTTCTGTTTTTCTGTTTTTCTGTTTTTCTGTTTTTCTGTTTTTCTGTTTTTCTGTTTTTCTGTTTTTCTGTTTTTCTGTTTTTCTGTTTTTCTGTTTTTCTGTTTTTCTGTTTTTCTGTTTTTCTGTTTTTCTGTTTTCCTGTTTTTCTGTTTTTCTGTTTTCATGTTTTTCTGTTTTTCTGTTTTTCTGTTTTCCTGTTAGTAGATAATATATATGGGCGAATCATCCTCACTTTTCTGCCCTCTGTTTGGTCGAGAGCGGTTACGTGACCAGATCAAAGATGACAGCCTTTCCCTTCTTATACTATATAAAATACACTCCTAACCTAACCTTTCCTCCGTTATACTATATAAAATGTAAAAAGATGGTGGTCTTTTATACATGTACTTCAGGCGACTGTCGGCTACCTTCGTACGCTCTTCACCCGTCGGCTACCGGTCTGGCGCACACCCAAATGCTACGCTCTGATTGGTTGTCTCCCTCACACGTAATCTTTCTCACACGTACTGTTAGCCTACCTATGTAAATTAATTTTGAATTTAATTGTTCTGAATGTTTAATAAATACACTGTTAACATGCGCTCTTACCTTCATGTACTCATCTACGGCTTCCTTTAACATACATCGTTACCTACCTATACTTCCGTTAAAAATACCCAATCATTAGGTATCCTCAAATCCCTACTTAACACACTAGACAACCCGCAATACACGTTTTATTTAAAAATTAAGGAACAGATATAATAGGTGATGACGTCAGCTCCCGCACTTTAGTATTACGTCACAGATTTCAAGGTCACGAGGAGTGTTTTTAAAAAAAACTTCTTGCACAGAACAATTTCTATTTCCAGAAATTGTTCTGTGCAAGAAGTTTTTTCTCTCTCTTTTTTTCTTTTTTCCAACTTTATTTACAAATAAATATTTTACAAATACATATGTTACAAAAGTAAATCTTAAAACTAAACCGCAGTGTTGACTACTCTCCTTCAGTTTATCTCTGTTTCTTCAATTAACTGAGCTGTGAGATCTACTACTGGATATTCCATCTCCGGTAATGTGTTGTCATCCTCTCCATACAGCATATCAAGCAGTCTGTTGTAAGTGTCCCGTTCACTAGGTTTCCAAAACAAGCTTTTAAAAAGTCTTATAAATCTTTCTTCAGAAAGCTTGATTTCGGAACAATGACATTCGGATGGAATTCTCCAAATTTGTTTGACAAATATACATTCAGTAAAATGTACTCCAAAACTTTTTTCAACTGTCCCTGTAAATTTCTTTTTAAATTTTAATTCCTCCACTTTTTCTGCAATTTGACTCATTTCTGAAAGTTTCTCCTCATCACTGGAACACCATACTGATCTTAACAATCTAATTTGAAACATAATTATTCTCAAGTCGGTGTTCATTGTAATGGTGTTTTCTGTGTGAGTCTTCAAATCAGAGTGACTAGGTGTAGGTGTACAACTCCTATATACCCTCAACTAGGTGTGTGGTGGGGGTGTGGTGGGGGAAGCAATTTATTCTTTTTCCTACTCCCTTCCATATCTTGGTCCCTTTCGTCTTTGTCTTCTGATAACATTTCTATATTTAGAATGTCTTCCATGTTCAAGTAGTTGGTGTTCATAACACCCAATTCAGCAGAGCGTCCGGAAGAACGATGAATGTAATCAAATACAGCTGAAGACAATCGTTTTAACTGTTCACCATGACGATTTACATACCATTCCAAGTATCTCTTTAAGGTTCTTAAGTTTACTGCTTCTCCGTCATAAGTCGGGTCTTGTACATGGCTAAGCTTTTTATCAAAAAACATCCAGTGTGTATCAGACATTTTAGGTGTATTCTTAGTTACGTAGTCTAGATTTACAGCATCTGAGGGTAAAGATGGAGGTGCATGGTTTCTCAGCAATTTTCCCTCCAAATCGATGTCACCATCAGGATGAGTTCTTCTTAAAGAACGTTTTTTAACAAAGCTCATAGTTGCAGCATCTGAAGATAAAACAGGGTCATGCAAATCTCTGATAAATTTGTTTCCAACCGTGTAGTGCATGTCAGAAGTTCTTCCTAAACTATAATTCTGTACGTATTGCATATTAGCAGCATCGTTTGGTAGTTTTGGAAGAGAAACATTTGTAACGCACCTGTTTTGTGCATCATAACAATTTTTGGTTGTAGATAATAATAAACAGTTATTTTTCACAAATCCGATACTTGCAAACCAGATGTTTTCTTACCAACTTGATCGTACCGTCCGAACTTATCAACACTCATGGTGCTACTAACTGCATAGTAAATACAGCACCTTATTTATGAAACCCAAAAGTAGGCCAAGGTCACGATGAGTGTTTTAAAAAAAACCTTCTTGCACAGAACAAATCATTCTGTGCAAGAAGGTTTTTTCTTATTTTATTTTATTTATTTATTTATTTTTTTTTCATCTTTATTTACAAATATATTTACAATAATTAAAGCTTAAAACTAAACTGGAGTGATGATGCTTCCATGTACTCTTGGATCTAAGAAGATGTCAGCATATGAAGAGAGAGTTCTGTAGAGTTGTGGCCACTAACTCCGTGTGACTCCAAGTAGAGCATCCCTGGTTGTATATTGCTCAGATTTTCGTTTTGTAAAAGATTAACAAAACGCTTTGGTAAGAAAACCTGAAATTTTGGCACATCACCAGAATTGTATGGTGCATCGCTTAAAGTAACCAGAATTGCATCTCCCACAGAGGTGTCCAGTTTTCTTATTTGATGTACGATGTAATGTTTCTGCTCCTTTAATTCTGAACAACGCTTTGTTGGTAGTACGGATGACTTGGAGTTTGCGTTGAACTGTTCAAGTAATGTTTGAATAGACTGCTGCGATGCCATCTTCAAACTGCTTCTTTGCTGTTGTACTATATGTCGTCTCCTCGGAGCTCTGAGTAATACTGATGCATTGTTTGTGAGGAGCTCTCATATTTATACGTTTCCTTATCCCCACCACCACTGCAGTTCTGACCTTGATTCAAAAAAGCAGCTAAACGGTAAGCTTTTTGCAATGCACAATTCGAAACACTGTGGAATTGATTTTGTACACTCAGACATACACCTTCATAATTGTCTTTGAAACTTAAAGATGAAAAAAAAAATAAATAAATAAATAAAATAAAATAAGAAAAAACCTTCTTGCACAGAATGATTTGTTCTGTGCAAGAAGGTTTTTTTTAAAACACTCATCGTGACCTTGGCCTACTTTTGGGTTTCATAAATAAGGTGCTGTATTTACTATGCAGTTAGTAGCACCATGAGTGTTGATAAGTTCGGACGGTACGATCAAGTTGGTAAGAAAACATCTGGTTTGCAAGTATCGGATTTGTGAAAAATAACTGTTTATTATTATCTACAACCAAAAATTGTTATGATGCACAAAACAGGTGCGTTACAAATGTTTCTCTTCCAAAACTACCAAACGATGCTGCTAATATGCAATACGTACAGAATTATAGTTTAGGAAGAACTTCTGACATGCACTACACGGTTGGAAACAAATTTATCAGAGATTTGCATGACCCTGTTTTATCTTCAGATGCTGCAACTATGAGCTTTGTTAAAAAACGTTCTTTAAGAAGAACTCATCCTGATGGTGACATCGATTTGGAGGGAAAATTGCTGAGAAACCATGCACCTCCATCTTTACCCTCAGATGCTGTAAATCTAGACTACGTAACTAAGAATACACCTAAAATGTCTGATACACACTGGATGTTTTTTGATAAAAAGCTTAGCCATGTACAAGACCCGACTTATGACGGAGAAGCAGTAAACTTAAGAACCTTAAAGAGATACTTGGAATGGTATGTAAATCGTCATGGTGAACAGTTAAAACGATTGTCTTCAGCTGTATTTGATTACATTCATCGTTCTTCCGGACGCTCTGCTGAATTGGGTGTTATGAACACCAACTACTTGAACATGGAAGACATTCTAAATATAGAAATGTTATCAGAAGACAAAGACGAAAGGGACCAAGATATGGAAGGGAGTAGGAAAAAGAATAAATTGCTTCCCCCACCACACCCCCACCACACACCTAGTTGAGGGTATATAGGAGTTGTACACCTACACCTAGTCACTCTGATTTGAAGACTCACACAGAAAACACCATTACAATGAACACCGACTTGAGAATAATTATGTTTCAAATTAGATTGTTAAGATCAGTATGGTGTTCCAGTGATGAGGAGAAACTTTCAGAAATGAGTCAAATTGCAGAAAAAGTGGAGGAATTAAAATTTAAAAAGAAATTTACAGGGACAGTTGAAAAAAGTTTTGGAGTACATTTTACTGAATGTATATTTGTCAAACAAATTTGGAGAATTCCATCCGAATGTCATTGTTCCGAAATCAAGCTTTCTGAAGAAAGATTTATAAGACTTTTTAAAAGCTTGTTTTGGAAACCTAGTGAACGGGACACTTACAACAGACTGCTTGATATGCTGTATGGAGAGGATGACAACACATTACCGGAGATGGAATATCCAGTAGTAGATCTCACAGCTCAGTTAATTGAAGAAACAGAGATAAACTGAAGGAGAGTAGTCAACACTGCGGTTTAGTTTTAAGATTTACTTTTGTAACATATGTATTTGTAAAATATTTATTTGTAAATAAAGTTGGAAAAAAGAAAAAAAGAGAGAGAAAAAACTTCTTGCACAGAACAATTTCTGGAAATAGAAATTGTTCTGTGCAAGAAGTTTTTTTTAAAAACACTCCTCGTGACCTTGAAATCTGTGACGTAATACTAAAGTGCGGGAGCTGACGTCATCACCTATTATATCTGTTCCTTAATTTTTAAATAAAACGTGTATTGCGGGTTGTCTAGTGTGTTAAGTAGGGATTTGAGGATACCTAATGATTGGGTATTTTTAACGGAAGTATAGGTAGGTAACGATGTATGTTAAAGGAAGCCGTAGATGAGTACATGAAGGTAAGAGCGCATGTTAACAGTGTATTTATTAAACATTCAGAACAATTAAATTCAAAATTAATTTACATAGGTAGGCTAACAGTACGTGTGAGAAAGATTACGTGTGAGGGAGACAACCAATCAGAGCGTAGCATTTGGGTGTGCGCCAGACCGGTAGCCGACGGGTGAAGAGCGTACGAAGGTAGCCGACAGTCGCCTGAAGTACATGTATAAAAGACCACCATCTTTTTACATTTTATATAGTATAACGGAGGAAAGGTTAGGTTAGGAGTGTATTTTATATAGTATAAGAAGGGAAAGGCTGTCATCTTTGATCTGGTCACGTAACCGCTCTCGACCAAACAGAGGGCAGAAAAGTGAGGATGATTCGCCCATATATATTATCTACTAACAGGAAAACAGAAAAACAGAAAAACAGAAAAACATGAAAACAGAAAAACAGAAAAACAGAAAAACAGAAAAACAGAAAAACAGAAAAACAGAAAAACAGAAAAACAGAAAAACAGAAAAACAGAAAAACAGAAAAACAGAAAAACAGAAAAACAGAAAAACAGAAAAACAGAAAAACAGAAAAACAGAAAAACAGAAAAACAGAAAAACAGAAAAACAGAAAAACAGAAAAACAGAAAAACAGAAAAACAGAAAAACAGAAAAACAGAAAAACAGAAAAACAGAAAAACAGAAAAACAGAAAAACAGAAAAACAGAAAAACAGAAAAACAGAAAAACAGAAAAACAGAAAAACAGAAAAACAGGAAAACATAAAAACATAAAAACAGGAAATAGCCAGACGGGATTCCGTAAGAAGATGGATGAGAGCACAAGAGTGCAGGAGGTAGTAAATAGAAGAAGAAGGTCGGCTTTAGCGACAGAAACGCATTCACTTTCCGCAGCGGGGAAAGGAATGTGCTTCAAAGTCTGTCCCATTGAGTATAGATTTACTATAGAGTGTAAGAGAAAATAATGCATTTTATATAGTATAACTCTTTTGTTAGTTCCTTAGTATGATTGATCCATGTTTTAACCCGGGTTTTATTAACCCACGTTGATTTAACCCAGATTTTATTAACCCACGTTGTGTTAACCCGGGTTTTATTAACCCACGTTGATTTAACCCGGGCTTTAATAACCCACGTTTTGCTAACCCGGGTTAGTCCAACCCAGACTGTAAATAGAGTGCATTTTGGCTAAGAGTACATTTTTTATAGTATAACGAGGCTAATAGTGTATTTTATATAGTATAACAAGGGAATGAAGGTTCCCGACAATCTCCGGAAACCCCCGAGGGTATTCTCCGAAACAATCAATAACGCTTGGATCCGGCAGGTGGCTTCCCCACTCTCCGAAACAATCAATAACGTTTGGATCCGGCAGGTGGCCGCCACCATCAAAATCAAATCAAAGTCAATCAAAATCAAATCAAAGTCAATCAAAGCCCACTAAAAATCGATTAAGGTCAATCAAAATCAAATCAAAGTCAATCAAAATCAAATCAAAATCAATCAAAGTCAAATCAAAGTCAATCAAAATCAAATCAAAGTCAATCAAAATCAAATCAAAGCCCACTAAAAATCGGTTAAGGTCAATCAAAATCAAATCAAAGCCCACTAAAAATCGATTAAGGTCAATCAAAATCAAATCAAAGCCCATTAAAAATCAATCAAAATCAAATCAAAGCCCATTAAAAATCAATCAAAATCAATCAAAATCAAATGAAAATCAATCACAGTCAATCAAAATATCGATTAAGGTCACGTGACCTTCCCCCACCCCCGACCTGCTCACGGGACGAAAACTCCTCATGGGACGGCGTTAAGTCGCTGTTTCCCTACTACTACTACTACATATTTGTTTGACAGGTGATTGATCATTATCACTACTGAGCTCAGAATTGTGTTGTTGATGTTGCTGACTTACTTCAATAGCAATGCTGTTGTTGGTGAATGTACAGCGGGTAAGTTTAACAGTTGAGTTAGGGTAACAAACAAGGGCTGTCTGACAGTTGTTGAAGGAACAGCCGACAGCAGTGAATGTGGCTCCAGGGTGTACAATTACACCATCAGTTCCAGCGGATCCCTGCAGCTGAACATCTGTAAGGCTGGCCTCTGCACTCGGTCGTACCTGATACAACCATATCAAGTAGTAAACATAAGGCTTCCTTCAAAAACATACTAAACATGATTGTTAGTTTTGTTATAAGTGCAAGCACTGTTTATTTTTCAAACTACATTGGGTTTAAAAATAAATCAAAATTATAAATAAAATGTTTTAGCCTAAATAAATATTTAAGAAGCTTTATTACTTTAGTTCCTAATACCACAGAAGATTGATAAATATAGGTAACACTACTAGAGAAAATCTTTCCAATATCTCCTTTATAAAATGTTGTTGCCAATGATTACATATAAATGTTCACGGCATTGTGATGCTCGATGTTAGTTCAGAAGCTCTGCATGCTTGGCATCTTCTCCAATTCAGGGAAAAAACGTTTATTAATATGGGTTAAGTAAAATAAAAAGATTGTTATTACCAACCTTCATTATGATCCATGAAGAAGTTATTCGCAGCATGAGACGACTGAGTTTAAGACACCCTTTTAGTAGATCCAAAGTGGCACAATATTTATTAATTGTACAATATTATAAAGAAATTATTAGATTATTTCATGAAAATTTACTATATCATTTGTGGTGGGTTATATGTAAAATTATGTTTGGAATTTAATTGATATTTTGACTTTAACATATGATTTTGACATGTATACTTGTCCAATATTTATTGAATATAAAACTAACTGTTGAAGTTATTAAAATAGTAAACAAAACAATATCGTACAATGTTGGTACTAATTTACCTAAAGATTGAGGGAATTTAAATGAAATCACAATACTTACCTATAACTTTGTCATTTATAAATGTTTCAAATATATTGATGATGTAATATTTTATTCAAGTTATTACATTATTTTATAATACAATATATTTCCATGCTGGTAGTAATATGTATAATAATTGTGGGAATTGAATTGCAGATTTTAAATTTAATCATAATATTGACATTTCTAAAATGAAAATATTACCGATTATACAATTGAATACTAAACGTATTCGGCTGTTTCTTATAACCATAATAATACAATAACTTGAATTTGTAATATAGCCCTATACAATCAAATTGGGAATTTAAATTAAATTGTTCTATAACATATGATTTTGACAGTTGTACCTTTTCAAAATTTATATTTTAAAAACAATAATAGAAAAGCAAATGTCAGTTTTTAACATTTTAAAACAGAAATATATGGGTAATTCTTTCATAAAACTTGTATATCTAACTATGGTATGTGCTGCAATTAAGCGGATTACATTAAAACGACATTAATAAAAGCTTCAAACCTAAATATTTTAGTAAAATCAATATAATATTATTCGATAATGTACAATAATAATGTACAATTATATATTGAAAATAATTGCAATCAATATTAGATTGATTAAATCATAATAATGTTACATTCGAATTTCCAAATTCCAGTTGTATAATACATGGATGATTTTACTGCTATGCAACATTTTTAAATATAAGTTTTTGAAAAATAAACAATACATTAGAAGTTGTACTGTTGGTAAACGCATAATAAAAAGATTATTAAAGACTAATAGTTTAGTATTTCTATATGAAATAATAAATTACCGTTAATAAAGTGAAAATATAATGATTACTTACGTTGAAGTTTGGCATCTTGTAAGTAGAACTTTTACAAATGGCTAGGTTCACTTTCAAAATATTAAATTAGAAATAAAACATATGTTCTAGCGGCACTTATTGAACAAACAGTTTCCTATTAATACATAGAGTTTTAATTCATCATAAACATGTGATAATAATATTTTAAGTTGTATATATAGTTATTACACATAATAAAATCATATTTTAATTGTAAATAAAGAGAATTATAAATTAAGTATGATAAACTATATTATAGTACAATATTCTATCATATAGTTGGTTATATGTACATAAATTGCGGGAATTTAAAAGTAATTTTCATATTTACTTAAGATTTTTTTTATTTTTAATGTACAATTACATATTTATTGTACAATTCTTAAATGAACCTAATATTCTGTCTTATAAAATTATATTATCTCGCAGTCCAATAGTTATATGTATAATTATTTTGGGAATTTAAATGAAATTTTTACGTTTACGAATTATTTTCAATTTTATACTTTTACGCTATTTATTGAATATAGAATTAGGTAATAAACTTGATATAATACTCTGTAACACAAAACTGTACCCTTTTGTTGATTTAAATAAAATAATTTGAGGGAATTTAATTGAATTTTTTTATTGACATAGAATTTTGACATTTTAAATTTAACATTATTAATGATTATATATATTAGTACGAAACTTTTTATGATAATTTATTAAATATAATTGAAATATCTTAGTGGTCATATATATATGATTAATGTGGGAATTTAATTGAAATTTTTTATATGATTTGAGCAGTTTAAATTTTTCAATTTGTTTTTGAATATATCATCACTATTAAAACATATCGGACTGTTTTTTTAAACAATATTGTCACACGTCGGTAGTTATATGTAAAATATTTGTGGGAATTGAAATGAAATTTTTGTAATTACTTATGATTATTCAAAGACTAATTTAAGACTGTTTATTAATTGTACGATTATTTTATGTACCTATTAGAATATGTTTAAACACATGCTATCACATTGTCATGAGTATATGTATGATTATTGCGGGAATTTAAATGAAAATTTTTAATAAACTCATATTTATTAAATAAATAACGTACTAATATTTATTAATTGTACAATATTATAAAGAAATTATTAGATTATTTCATGAAAATTTACTATATCATTTGTGGTGGGTTATATGTAAAATTATGTTTGGAATTTAATTGATATTTTTACTTTAACATATGATTTTGACATGTATACTTGTCCAATATTTATTGAATATAAAACTAACTGTTGAAGTTATTAAAATAGTAAACAAAACAATATCGTACAATGTTGGTACTAATTTACCTAAAGATTGAGGGAATTTAAATGAAATCACAATACTTACCTATAACTTTGTCATTTATAAATGTTTCAAATATATTGATGATGTAATATTTTATTCAAGTTATTACATTATTTTATAATACAATATATTTCCATGCTGGTAGTAATATGTATAATAATTGTGGGAATTCAATTGCAGATTTTAAATTTAATCATAATATTGACATTTCTAAAATGAAAATATTACCGATTATACAATTGAATACTAAACGTATTCGGCTGTTTCTTATAACCATAATAATACAATAACTTGAATTTGTAATATAGCCCTATACAATCAAATTGGGAATTTAAATTAAATTTTTCTATAACATATGATTTTGACAGTTGTACTTTTTCAATATTTATATTTTAAAAACAATAATAGGAAAGCAAATGTCAGTTTTTAACATTTTAAAACAGAAATATATGGATAAAAATACCGGTAATAAAGTGAAAATATAATGATTACTTACGTTATACTTTGGAATCTTGCTTGAATCTTCGAGAAATGTTAAAATATTTATCTTATGCTATACTTCTTATGTCTCTTTAAATTACCAGACTACAGTCAAGCTAAACAGGGTCTTATTTTGTGTTGATTTTTAAAAGCCCGTTCCCTAGGCAGTGGTTTCGCTAGATATTAGATGGAAACATAGGTAATCTCATTAATTCATTCATGCGCGTGACTAATTAGATGATGAAGCATTTGAATATTACTTCGGTGAGCTTTCTTCCGCCATTCATGCCCCCAAATGGGTTTGAAAGAATTCCCCTGTTTTCAAGCTGTTTTTGAAATGTAGCCTCCCATCATCTAAAAGTGACTCATTTTATCTAAAATTCAATACTCTATGTCCATATCTCTAGTCTTAGCGCCCATTGGGATCAACCACTGCCCCCACGAATCCGACCATGTTGGGAACGCTGGCTGGGGAAAGCCAGCGCTGGGCCTCCCAACTCCCGTGGTACCAATTGTTTTCTCACGGCATTGGTTACCGGGTTCCTCCCCGTGGCCTCTTTAGGCTTGATCACAGTGTGATCTGACGATCCAATTGATTTCTTCAGTATTCTTACAATAAATCTTCCAGCAATATTCTGTTTGATAGTCCTGAATGGCTTAAAGCCCGTTGTCTTTTCTCCTCGTATATAAGTTGCCTAACCATATTTTCATCTTCCTCCTATTCTCTCATCTTAAATTTTGTTTTACATTTCTAATTTTCATTATATTAATACTTCTTATTTTTCAATTTTTATTTTTTCTTCATTGGTTATTTATATATCTTTTTTATGAATGACCACTTTACAAATACCAGATGTACCTGGTCGTTCTGAGTGGAAACATTTTCACTATCATTACTTTAAAAGAATATAAATTTCTCGTTTAAATTTTCAATATTAAAAATTTACTCTAACTTTCTTTCATGTTTCATTAATTGAGTGTGTAAAGTTTATCATGAAAAATTATTGTTATATTAAATTTTAAATGAAAAATATTTTGTTGTTATAAATATACAAAATTTTAAATATATACTACAATTTAAACACTGATTGTAATGTTATAATTGATTTAAAATATAACATGTGTTATAATTGCAAGTGTAACATATGATCATCATATAGTTATATTAAAAGAGAACATTTTAGACATTATCATAATTTGATAATTAAGTTAATTGGTTTAATTAGAAGTTTATTTTTAAATTTACATTATAAAATCAACTTTATTGATTAGACAATAAAATAAAGTATCATATTAATTGTATTGAAAAAATGTATATTATATATTTGAAAACTACGTTATGATATCAATATTAATCATAATATTGATCAATAACTAAACATCTATTACCAACTTTTAATTTAACTTATTTGTAATGTTGTATTACATTTACACTTCACATTACATCAATGATCATTATTTTACAATTATTACCTTCTCTTCATTGGTTCTCTATATATCTTTTTTATGAAGGTACACTTTACAAATACCAGATGTACCTGGTCGTTCAAAAGTGGATACATGTTCACTATCATTGGTAGAAAAGAATATAAATTTTTCGTTTGAATTATCAATATTAAAAATGTTTTCTAACTTTGTTTGATAATTCATTAATTGAGTGTGTAGGCTTAAACCTTTTACATTTTCAATTATCTCACTTCTATCAATAACTATACATCTATTTCCAAGCTGTGATTGAAATTCTTTAAAATTTGATCTCAAATGTTTAACAACAACATTATTTTCATTATTATTTGGTAAATTTAAATGATCCTCAATACTGTATTCTTTATCGATATATGGACTATTATCATCAACTGCATCAATATTCGATTGTAAAACATAATCTTCATCCATATCATTTATTGAGTTATTCAAAACTGACTTGTATACAATGTGTCTAGTATAGTATTTATCACCAACTCTACCTTGTTTTGGTGCATTTTTTACTAAAATTGAAATGTTACACATTTTTTGTACTCTAGAAAATGCGACATATAATTGACCGTGAGCAAAACACGGTGCTGACAATAAGATTCCAATTTTTTTAAACGTTTGTCCTTGACTCTTGTTAATAGTCATGGCAAAAGCCAATTTCAATGGAAACTGATATCTCGTGATTTGTCTTGGTAAATTATCTTCTAATGTAGTGATTCTAATACGAGGAATCAAAGCCCTTTGACCCTTATTCTTGCCTACCAATAATTCACAGTCAATACAATGGTCATAAAGTTTACAAACCTTCATTCTTGTACCATTGCAAAGACCTTCATCAAGATCAATATTTCTCAATAACATTACAACAACACCTTCTTTCAAACGTAAATCATGGGGTGGTAATCCTGCAGATTCTATAGAATTTAATACTTCCATGTCTGGTTCAAAACAGTCGTCGGGTTCAGCCTGGTACACGTCATTACTCAAATATGTACGTACTTCACCAACAATTTTGTCCATTATTATTTTATTTATTTCTTTTGCACCGTCATTTGTGGGGCACAAAATTGCTGAAGTAGAATGATCCATCTCAAGGTGTTCCCCAAATACATTTGCAATCAAATCATCTAAATTGTTGACACAAATTTCATTAGGCAATTCTATCGCATCATTCGTGCCATTGGCGTAATCTGGTTGAGGTAACATACCATTTCCAAGTTTTAGTAACCATTTACTAAATTCAATTTCACCCTGACCAGTACGCATATTCTGAGTCAGTGAAAACTGAAAGAAATTAGACCACAAATTACTACATTTTATACTACCCCTAATTATTGTGGTTCTGTTTCCGTGTTTAAGAACAGGTAGAACTTGTCTAAAATCACCACCCATTAGCAGAACTTTTCCACCGAAAGGTGTTGATGGAGCATTCATCAAGTCTCTCAAATACCTATCTATTGACTCAAGTGCATACTTTGGTGACATAGGAGCTTCGTCCCATATTATTATAGAAGCATTTTTCACGGCGATGGATTTCGGATGATTTACAGACCATCCAGCAACCGTATCTTCATGTAATTTTAACGGCAAACGAAATGCCCTATGCACTGTGGTTCCATAAGTTAGTAATGTCGAAGCCATTCCGGTCCAAGCTACTGCAATAGTGTGCTTTCCTTTTGCTCGTAGATTATTTAAAATAGCATTGTATAAATATGTTTTTCCGGTACCCGCAGGCCCGTCAACATAAAACAAATTATGATCATTAACTTCACCTCTTTCAGCATTATCAACAGCATTCATCACTGTATTATAAACATGACATTGATTTTTATTCAACGTGTTTACATTTATCTCAGGAACAATTTGATCAGACGATTCTACAACATCGCTATAATCAGATCTTTTGGGCAAAGGAAGGTTGAAATCTGTCAAATCTTTGCCATTTCGCTTCAAATGAAATTGAATTGAAAGCAAGCATCGATCAACTGCTTCATCTTGACTGTATCCGTTTCTTATATAATCTTCAATCAAATCGTTTTTAAATTTCTCAAACAAATCATTCATTTGCATAATCTGATCATCTTGCGCAATACAACACATTAATGCAAATATTCTTCGCAATCTCTTTGCAAATCTTACTCTAGCCAATTCTTCTAGACAATTTGAAAAACCTTCGTTATTATCAATAACTCCTAACGCTTTACACGCTTCATAATAAGTAGTATACTCAACGCCATTAACCGTGCGTACATCATTGAAACATGTTGCACCTGGAATATGCCTAAGCAAAATTCGCAAATGAAACAATTCTACTTGGTCAGGCGTCACTTCAACTAAACGACCAATCTGTTTTGACACTTGTTTCCTTAATTTCCATTCACATCTTTTCGCATCCCACGTATAAAACTCTGGCATATCTATGTATCGCAAATCATGTGCAGTTGCATTTTCCCTATTCAATTTGAACCAAGCCAATAATTTTGTATCTTTGTCAGCTTGTTGTAATAAATCTTCATCATCTAAGTTCTCATCAAAAATAACATACTGTTCATTTTCTAAGTGAATAGGTAATGTCATAACAGAATGTGATCTTGCGTTGATAGGAAATCTTAATAGACGATAGGCAGCCTCAGATGAACTAACATAACGGCATTCAATGAACTTATCAATTTCATCCCAATTGACAACTTCTGTACCTTCGTCACATGACTGAACAGTAATACAATCAACTCCTTTGTGTACATATTTGTAAAGATATTTCATGCTAGCAATACTAGTACAAATCTCAAAATTTATATGACACTGATATTTTTTAGCAGCATACCTATTGTAAGGGACTATTCGCCTATTGTCCACAATCTGACCATCAACCTCTATTGTTTGACCGTCTCTCCTTCTACGGTATATAGCTCGTGCATTGTTAGGTATAACAGTTTCATCTGAAAATTGTTTAGGAAATCTTTTCGAGCATTTACCATCTCGCATGCAAGGTGCTGTTGGATTTGCCGCTCCGCACGGTTTGTGCACATAGTGCTCTATTACAATTTCATACAAATCAGGATCCTCAAACTTATCAGGAATTTCAGCACAAATTAGATCATCAATATTGTTTATATCAATTTTGTCACCTTCTCTGAATGTAATCAATAAGTGAGCATGAGGCAAACCACGTTTTTGAAATTCAATTACGTAGGAATATGTCTCTACGATTCCATATATTTGTTTATTAATAAAATCATCTAGAAACTCCTGGAATTTCGCTTTAAATACTCTACAAACTAAATCTGGTCTAAACTCATATTTTTGTTTGTGTTGCAGATGACATTGAATATCAAACCACTTTGGATTTGTAGTAAAAGTGATAAATAAGTCCGGCATGCCAAATCTCGCTATAAGTGTCATAGATTCAACATATAATTTTTCCATGCATCTAGGAGAACTAACATGACTGGCCGGAAGGATAATCAATTTTCCAACACGCGCATTCAATTCATTGGCTTTTCTAGCTATATGATCACGTAATCCCTGATATGCTTCGGCTCGTAGTTTTTTTTGATTTTGTTTCAAATACCACATCATGTTAGCTTCAACTTTACACCAAGCATCTACAAGATACTGCAGAAAAAGTTTTCTACCATTATGAATTATGGAGAATCCATCTCTTTCACAAATACGATAAGCATAGAATTCTCTCAACGTTACTGTAGGTATTGTGTTGTTACGTAGAACAACATTACCATGAACATCTCTTAACACATGTTTTGTTTGCATAACATAGCCCATTTCTCCATTTGGAAACAGTAATGGATACACCAATGGGTCTGCTAGTGAATTCAAATTTTTAATTTCAGTTGATCTATTGCTACCTTTGGGATACACAATAAGATTTACATCAAAAGGAGGAGTGGTGCCTTCAAAAATAGCTGCAATTTCAGAACGGCTACTGGGTAATTCCATGTTGCGTAAATGAGTTTGTATGTTTTCTTTAAACATTATTGAAACATTATGTAAATTATGTTCAGCTATCATATTAGACATTGATTGAAAAGCTCGACACAATGGATTTATTTCTCGTAACATATTTTCTATATTTCGTATCAGTTCATGATCTACTCGGTCACCAATAAATTGCTGACGAAGTCCACACGCTTCATCACAATCAACGAAATAATATTGATTGTTTTTCAAATTTTCTAAACTTGTTACATCTGGTATAGGTTCAACATGGTGATAAATTTGACCAGTTATTTGAAAGCACCAGGCTCCTTGACCAACGTTTCGGTCGGTAGGATACTTTGCTTTAAATGAGGCCATAGCAAAATTTGAATTTATAGTTCTAATTTGTTCACGAAAATTCATTCCCATCGCAGTGTCTGATGTCAACAAATCGTACAATAAATCAGGACATTCACCCAATTCGGGCAAAACGACACGTCCAAAATGACAGCATGTATTGTATAGTGTATTATTTCGATTGTGAAGTTTCTCTAACAATGAAAATTTCGCTCCACAAAAACGACATAATTCATTCATCAGACCGATACTAAACAATGGTACAGTTTGAACAGAATCTTCACCATACTGTAGAGCTCTTCTGTACGTTAATTTATAGTGAACATTTCTGTTTAATCTCGGTCTTCGAGGAGGAAGATTACGTACAACATTAGGAACAACTTGTTGCACACCATGCCGCCTCAAATCATCAGTAGTTAATCTATTCAAAACAACTCTGGGTTGATTTATAACATTATGGTTTTGAACATCATTTCCAAACACATTATAACTAATCAAATCTTCTTGTGTAAGGCGTTTCAAGATGATTCTTGGTTGCTTCAACAAAGCAACATTTATAATTGGTTCTGGACAACCAATATTTTCAATATGATTATTCAATGGATCGACACGACCATTATTGTTAATTGGATGGACATTTCCAATAACATCATTGTGGTTTTCTACAACAACATTATGACCATTATAGTCATTACATGCATTTGTACTATGCAAGATATTTATTTGTTGTTGTTCCACATTATTATTGAATGGCTCTACATGAGCATTATTGTTAACACATGCATTTGTACTATGCAAGGTATTTATTTGTTGTTGTTCCACATTCAATGGATCGACATGACCATTATTGTTAATTGGATGGACACTTCCAATAACATCATTGTGGTTTTCAACAACAATATTATGACCATTATAGTCATCACATGCATTTTTACAATGCATGATATAAAGATGTTTGGGGACACAAACATCATTTTGAAATAGATCCGTTTTACTTGGATCATCACATGCATTTTTACAATGCATGTGATAAAGAATTACTATAAATTACTATAAACATTAAGATAAAATACATGTGAAATTTTGTTACTGCACAGATAAGTTATAACTAATTATGTTTTAAAAGCTGAAATTTTTCCAGTTATTACTACACTGTAGGGGGAGTATTTCATCAAAAGTTCCCAACCCTACCCCTCTTGCTAACCCCCCACCCCCTAATTAGGTCTATTTTAATGAATTTGCCATTAAAATTGAGTTAATGGTCATATCAATCTTATTCAAAAATTACTGACAGTGACTGCCTACAAAAGCCAGTTAAATTTTCATATTTTTTAGTACATATTGTGTCAGTCACCTATGACTGGCACTTGGTTTTTTTTATATTTTTGAAAATAATGGTCTATTACTTCAAATTATCAATAAATAAACAATTAACACAGTACAAACTCAGGAACAAAACTGACCCCAGTTTCCAGTAATGGTGGCCAGTAAAAACTATCAATGGTGGCAGAAAATAATCAATACAAAAAATAAATCTTTTGTTAGAGGTCATGTTAGTTGACTTTAAACATATTAATACTTGAATGCCGCAATGGTAATACTATTTAAAATAAGGTGATATAGTTTTATTGTCCAACTTTCATGGAACTTATCTCACTCATAATGTTACCCTCTCTTTTATTTTTCAATCAATGTTTTGAGGATAACTACAAGTTGGTGAGATGTTTGCAGCTATGAATTTGGAGACAATTGTTGGCCACTTCAGCCCTGAACCCTTGACTGTATTATTACTTACAAATAGAACACAAGTATTCATATCTCATATAATAGGAATACTTGTGCCAGCAATTTTGTTAGTTAGTGAGGTATGCTACCACAGCTGGTTTAAACTGCATTACATTTACACTAGCGCTCCACAATGGACCACAAAACAGCTGATAATTTGAGACACAAAATTTAGCATGAATGAGAAATATGTGTGTATTTATAAAATCAATACCTGAACTTTTCATATCTCAACGTTCAACTCTTTTTTCATATCAATGCTAATAAATATAGAAAATTAGCATTCACCATTGACTTTTAGAGTTATACTCAATGGCTTTCTGTATAGTTTGATTCTCTCTCTATGCAAAGGTGAGAAACTTGTCATGTGGTCGGATGATCTTTTCTGCATTTTCTAATATCATATACTCTATTATCAAATAAGTTTATTTTACAAAGACATTGTAAAAATGTATAGCAATCGTCATATATTTATATAACAAAAATTCAAATTAATACATTCATACCACAATCAAACCTCATTCAAACATACATAATTTTCAGTAACACTTTTATTCATGCCTAATTCCCACTTCCGGCGACGGTTGTTAGTTATCTTTGGCATGAATTGTGATATAATTAGTAAAGCCATGAGACTAGTACTGCATTATTTAATAGATTTCAGGAAGATAAAGAGAGTAAAATTTGTATTTTATTCACAAAGTTATCATCTATTGTACCCTCGAACAATATAATACAGTACTAATTTATGAGTAGGCTGATTCAGCATAGGTTTAGTCTACTTAAATAGTGACAGCTATTATATTGTATTTACATGATTTCAACGTGCAGGACTGATGTCAGGAGTTGTGCTAGTGAGCGACATTAGTGGAGATGATTGTGCCACTTTGGATCTACTAAAAGGGTGTCTTAAACTCAGTCGTCTCATGCTGCGAATAACTTCTTCATGGATCATAATGAAGGTTGGTAATAACAATCTTTTTATTTTACTTAACCCATATTAATAAACGTTTTTTCCCTGAATTGGAGAAGATGCCAAGCATGCAGAGCTTCTGAACTAACATCGAGCATCACAATGCCGTGAACATTTATATGTAATCATTGGCAACAACATTTTATAAAGGAGATATTGGAAAGATTTTCTCTAGTAGTGTTACCTATATTTATCAATCTTCTGTGGTATTAGGAACTAAAGTAATAAAGCTTCTTAAATATTTATTTAGGCTAAAACATTTTATTTATAATTTTGATTTATTTTTAAACCCAATGTAGTTTGAAAAATAAACAGTGCTTGCACTTATAACAAAACTAACAATCATGTTTAGTATGTTTTTGAAGGAAGCCTTATGTTTACTACTTGATATGGTTGTATCAGGTACGACCGAGTGCAGAGGCCAGCCTTACAGATGTTCAGCTGCAGGGATCCGCTGGAACTGATGGTGTAATTGTACACCCTGGAGCCACATTCACTGCTGTCGGCTGTTCCTTCAACAACTGTCAGACAGCCCTTGTTTGTTACCCTAACTCAACTGTTAAACTTTCCCGCTGTACATTCACCAACAACAGCATTGCTATTGAAGTAAGTCAGCAACATCAACATAAATTTAGGCATCTAAGATTGTCATGCTGCATATAAGATTTATTAGGAACATTTCAAATATTTTCAAAATGTGTAAAAATAAAATTCGGTGTTTTGAAGTGAGTATTCAAGTTTGGAATAATTTTGTATTGATATTGTTATTTTGGAATTTTATTACATTTTTATGTCATAAAAAAGTAATTATAGCATTGGGTAATTTGACGAGTTAGCATTTAACTGTAAATCTGTAGTCTAAACATATCGTGATTAAAAATAATTTTAATGTAAAATCACAATAAATTTCAACTTGGGCGCAGGTTTTTGGCAAATATCTAGAGTTATTTATATATGTTTATATACAAGAGTCTCTTTCCTGTACTAGTAAGTTCATAAAAGAATGGAGCCATGAACTATAAGTATGGAGATTATCCATACTTATAGTTCATAACTATAGGCAAAAAAAATGTGTATTGCTAGTAGCAATACACATTTTTTTGGCCTAGATTTTGTCAAACATCATCAAAAATGCAGAAGCATGCATTTTGTAATTGTACTTTTATGTTCATATTAACTGATGGGGACAAATAATTCATTTAGGAAATTGAATTAAATACATACATATCAGCTTACAATTAGAAATGTTTTTAAATAACTACTAAAATATTGGACAACATTAAAATGTGCTAGCTTTGTTATTAGTCCAAGTTCAACATCCCAATTGTGATGTTTATGCAACAATAAACAATAGTGGATGGCTACAGTACTGTTAGTTATTGTTTCAATGGAAATTGTGTTATGCCCTTGATAATATACACCTACAATAGATATTCCATCTTATAGGAATATTTGTGCCTGTAATTTTGTTAGTTAGTGCCCGCAAGCACAGCTGATCTTAAACAGCATTACATTTACATGGGACTACACTAGCGCTCCACAATGGACCACAAAAACAGCTGATATTTTGAGACTCAAAATTTAACATAGGATGGGAAATTATTTGTGTATAAAATCGATGGTTATCCTGTAGTGTTCAAAATTGAAACACTGTAACATAGATCAAATTTATGAATGTAATATTTGCAACATCTTTAAATCAGCTGGGTAGACCTTTGACAAAGAATTTAAGCCCTTTGAAGAAAACTGAAAATAGAAGTTAAAAGACATGTCAGCTATGTTTTTATTTATAATCGAATGCTTACATTGCAGCTCCAATCAGATTTGAAATTACACTAAACAGACAAGGATGTAATGGATGTAAGGCCATAAAGACACAATATGACATGAAACAAGAAACCCTCAATAAATTCATATTAACTTATTCTTAATTCTAACAGCAAAACCAAGGCCTTAATAGAGTATCATAAACAAGGAAATAAAGGTAAACAAAATAAAGGACCATAGGGAGAGTTAGTAGCCAAACGGTCTAAATTGTCAGGACTTTGAACCTGAGTTAGCAATAGCGCAGGTTTTCAAAGCCTTAGCTGGAAGTTTAGGATCTTTTCCGTTAATTCATTACTACTACTTTTTTTGTTTCTGTTAATTCACTACCACTTTATAAATATTCTATTGCTCTAAAGACTTTTCCCCAATCATTTTTACGTCCACTGTGGTATTCCTTGTCTGCTAGGAATCCGATATCACTGGCCTTATCTTATTGCTTTCCAAGAACTTACACACGGCGAGCAAATTCGGCGGTAAGCCAGTCATTGGATTCACTTTAGTAGCCAACAACCTAACCTAACCTAACTGTAATTGTGATAAAAAAAGTAGTGGTAGTGAATTAACGGAAAAAGTTCAAAGTTTTTCAGTAATGCCCACTTTTTACCATACTGGTTCTCCCTTTTACACTACCTGAATAAATTATTGATCTGTGCGGGGAACTTAGGCAGACAGAGTAAGGGGACAAACCATACAGGACAAGATAAGTACATTATTGATAAAAACTTCCAGTTCAGTCCTGACACCTTATAACGCTCAACCACAGACTTGCCATATATACCTGTAGTACAAGAAAAAGCAGTCAGTAGTACTTGGTTATGGAAAATCCTGTACTAAACCTTCTGTAGAAATTGTGGAGTTAAAGTATATCTCTGTGGATATAAAATTATTACCTGCTTTCAGTGTAGGGATGGCTGCAATTTCTCAATGGCGGATTGCACTATCTCAGACTCCTCAGTTTGTGGAGTAAAAGTTTTACAGCCATCACCTCTAGTTAAACAAAACAACCATTCTCCACCAACCATTGAAACTATCAACAGGTAAGACTCCTCCAAATTTTTGTTGAAATGGTAAACTGAAGAGATACAATGCAGATAAAGTTAGTGAAATATTTTGGGAGCAACTGGCCCTTCCTTAATCACTAGAAAAAGGGACCAGTTGCTCAAATAGTTAATTTAAGTCTGTTGTGTGTCTATCTTCGGTTCACAATTTCACTGTATATGCTGCTTTCAATTCTTTTCACTTTTTCCTGAACTTCCAGTCCTAGTGTCAAAAAATAACCTGTGAATACTTAAATTACTAACCAACAACTCCCTTCCGGGGTGAAACATTTTAAATAAAAGGACATATATTAGAGGTGTGCTAGCTTGTGTGTTTTCTTTCATTAGTCGAGCTGAAGCTTTAAAAAAATTTGAGGCAATAGGCTTGAAGTCTAGTCTATCATTACTTAAGGTAAATTAATCATAGTTATTAATGTAGTTAGAACAAAAATCATAGTTCAAACAGTAAATTATAATTATTAAGTTTTGATTTATTAATTACAGCCAATACATTTATGCAATGAAATAAATCAAAAAATATATAGCATATAGTACAAGTTTAGCATTTAAGTCGAGCAAGTATAAAGCCTTTTGTAATGTTGGGTTCTTTTTATTTGTTTTACACATTAAGTTATCGGGTCTTGTTCCTAATGTTATTAGATACTTCATCCTTTGAGAAGAGAAACTATAAGCAACAAATGCACTTTAGAAAAATTTAGCTGTTTTTTTAAAGATCATATAAAAAGGGCTCTTATGTTTTGGGAGTGTATTGTGTCTCTATTATAGGATTAAATAACTTTAAACATTTTGCCTCTTTTTCAGTCTCTTCAAAATAATTAAGCATGTTTACTCTCAGATTGTGACCTATGCATTCAAAAGCCTTGCTGAAGTTACAGGGTGAATGGTACGTGGTGTTTAAAAATTTAAGGGCTTAAACTACATGCTTGGGGCTACTTAAAAACGTAAATTTCAGTTTATATGCCAAATGGTTAGTGTGGTATGTTCAAATTAAGATTTCTTTTTAAATCATGGACCTAACCATAAAAAAACTTTATTACTTACTCAAAAGATCATATTTTTTAAACTATGAAACCATTTTTGAAATCTACATTAAATTGTTAACAAGAATGATGCGCTAGTAGCCTGCATAAATTAAGGTTGGTACTTAAAATTATGCTTTAAAGCAAAAAATCATGTTTTTGTAAAATTTTAAACAATGTTTTAAGCGTAGTTACTAAATTATGGTAACGGATATAATGTGTCAAACTATACAGTAAACTGCATAATTTAATGGTCTTTCCAGTGATATGCTTTTGTTTGTATTATCGTACAAATTTCCATTTTTTATTATTATTTGAATAGAAAGAAACACAGAGTGGTTAAAAAATTGTAAGACTATCTTACTAGCCAGCAACTAGGACTGGACATTCAAATAACGTTATGTGATTAAAAACACATGTAAATCAGGGACAAATGGGGTTTTTACCACAATTCTTAGACCCGGCATACACCCCAACCTTATCAATAGTTTTGTCTGTTGTCCTTAATGACTGGGAAATTCCACTACCTGCTTAGTTTAACAAAAGTTAGTTTCTTTTAAAGCAACCTTATCATGAGGAAAACTGGAATCCATTATATGTTTACTCTTTAGACCGGGTCTGTGTATAAGCTATTCAGTTCTGTAGCATCATGGAGTTCACTACAAGAGAATATGCAGAAATGCATTTTGTTTATGGATTTTGCAACGGCAATGCACTTGCTGCGCAAAGAGAGTACAGTTTAAGGTACCCAGATCGAAAAGCCCCCAGCCCACAGGTGTTCACTAGACTTCACCAGAGGTTAGTGGAAAGTGGAAGAGTTCAAAGAAAGTCTTCTGAGGTAGGTCCAGTTAATTATGATGTAGGTGTTGAAGAATTGATTCTAAATACCTTTCAAGAAAACCCAGAGAGTAGTAGTAGGGCAATTGCGGCTCAACTAAATGTTTCACAGTGGAAAGTGTTGGATATTCTTCATAGAAACAAGTTTCATCCATACCACTTCACGCCTGTACAAGCACTTGAAGCTCAAGACTTGCTCCTCGTGTTCAGTTCTGTAGATGGTTGCTCAATAGCGATATTGAGCAGTATCATTTCTTCAAAAAGATCCTTTGGACAGATGAGGCCATATTTACAAGACAAGGAATCTTTAATACACATAATATGCACATATGGGCAGAAGATAACCCAAGAGCAACCAAAGAACGATCTTTTCAAAGGAGATTTCACATTATGGTATGGGTTGGAATAGTAGGTGAAACGCTAATTGGCCCACATTTCTTCGAGGGAAACCTTAACGGGGAACGCTTTTTGGACTTTTTACAGCACAGTCTCCCTTTGCTGCTAGACCATCTCAACCAAGAAAAAAAGAGACAGTCTCATTTTCCAACAAGATGGAGCTACACCGCATTTCACCGCAGAAGTGCGTCACTGGTTGACGCTCAATTATCCTACATGGATTGGACGGGGTGGGACCGTACCGTGGCCAGCTAGATCGCCGGACCTTAGTCCCATGGATTTCTGTGTATGGGGATGGATGAAACCAAGTCTATTCTGCACCTATCAACACAGAACAAGAACTGAGGGAGAGAATAACTGCGGCTGCTGAAGTAGTGCGCCAAGAAGTCTCTACAAAAGTGACAGTTCAACAAATGCGCAAGAGAGCACGGGCCTGCATCAGAAATGGAGGAAGGCAGTTTGAACAACATTTGTAAATCTTATTATTTTAAGTTGACCTTTTTTTCAATTATTTTTACGAATGTAATTAGTATGTCTTAATATTATATCAAATCAAAGTATTATAATCTTTCTTTTAATAAATAGTCAAAGCTTCAAGTTTTCTGCAAACTGTGTCTTAATTCAGTTTTACCTAACGTTTTCGATGACGAAACAAAATAATTAAAATCATAGTTATACTATTGAAAAGAACATTAAATTACGCAGTTTTCTGTATGGTTTGACACATTATGTCTGTTACCATAATTTAGTAACTAAGCGTAAAACATTGTTTAACATTTTACAAAAATATGATTTTTTTACTTTAACGCATAATTTTAAATACCAACCTTAATTTACGCATCTTACTAGCTCATTATTCTTGTTGAAAATTTAATGTAGATTTCAAAAATAGTGTCACAGTTTAAAAAATATGATCTTTTGAGTAAGTAATAAAAATCTTTTATGGTTAGGTCCACGATTTAAAAAAAAAATCTTAATTTGAACATACCACACTAACCATTTGGCATATAAAACTGAAATTTTCGTTTTTAAGTAGCCCCAAGCATGTAGTTTAAGCCCTTAAATTTTTAAACACCACGTACCATTCACCCTGTATAAACGGTCTTGCTAATATATTACCTTCTTACAATTTGTTAATAATATATAATCTGGCACTGGATCAGTCATGGATTTTAAACTCAACCCATACGTGTGTATGAGTGGGTAACACTACCCCTTAGATGATTGGTGGAGGGGGGAACATCATTGTACGTGTATGAGGGGGGATGTGGTAAAATTTTATATTAGCACATAAAATATGTCTATTGATTTTATTTGTTTAATGTATGTCTTCGTCTATTGATTTTATTTGTTTAATGTATGTCTTCGTGGACATATTTTCTCAGGTAGTTTTTTAAAGCCATATTTCTCTTATATTGTTATGATTTTGTTTACAGAATTTTTATCTGCACAATTTGTTAAGATACCTTATGGAATTGAAACACAGTATGTTTGCCTCTCAAAATAAATATTAATCACATATTTATGTTAACAAATAACTAACTACTAGTACAGCAATAGTATTTAGTTGTACTATTGCTGTTGTTATAAAGTGTTACTGTATTATTTCAATTTGAAGTTAAACAGTTGATTAAGATTATTCTAAGTACGCTTTTCTTACATTCTTAGGAAAAATTAGCACGTTTGTTATTAAGGGTTACAAAAATTAACGATTATGTTAATTGTTTATTTTTTAACTTATTTAATTTACTAGTTCTATCAATCTTTCACCATTTACTATTATTTATTTTCTTTGCATTAAACTCCTAGTAGTATTTTCACACTTGATGTTGTAATTTTAGGCAGTTCATAGTCTTGAAATGTCCAATAAACATATCATTTCTGAGCTTTATTCTCAATGTCATTGTTGATGAGTGTGTTACAATTTATAAGCGTTTGTTTTATTCAAGCTGCAGAACGTGATAAAAGGTTCTTAAGGTGACTGGAAATCAGTTACTGAATTTACAAAGTTAGAGTTGACAACACAGCCTGTTCCAAGATGGGAAAGGCCTCGCCCACATGGTACCATCCTTTCTTCCCTTTAAATATCCTGTATCAATCAAAGTCTGTTTAATCTTTATCTGTATATCTTGTTTCTTGTTGCGCTTAAATTTGAATTTTATATTCTTTCATAACTTAAGTGAGTTGTTTCAGTTTGATTGGCTTCAAGAGTGAGTTAATATTTAGAGTTCCAAAGTAGTTTGTTTTTCTTTAATTTTGAGGATTATGAATTTCTTGAACGACTTGGTGCTTCAGGATCTCCAGAATCCTTAGGCCTGGTTAGCAATAGACTGTTGTTTATCTCCTTGAGTAGTTTTAGCCAGAGACATTGACATCATGCATAGTGTTTGAGGTGGGAGATAGCTTTTGAGCCATTCCGAGTTTAAAACTGGGGTTGTAAGTTCCAGAGTATATACTAAGCCGCTGCTAACATGGATAACAGACACTGTTTGTAGCGTCCTCTAGGAGCAGTGACCATTGGTTGGTTTGGTTAACACTAAGGAATCAAGCTTAGAATGATTAACTTCAATCATTATTTAGTGTTCAAGTAACAATTAATAAAAGCAATAACACAAATAATAATAATGTTAAAAAAAAATAAATAGAAGTAAAACAAAACTGTACAGTTCATTACAGTTATTTTTGTCAACTATACACTATTGTGGAAGTTGAACACTTGAAAGCGGAATCTAGTCACTCGTGACAGACCACCCCTATATGCTTTTAATATAACACACAGGTAGCATACTGCCCAGCTAGAAGGTTTTGTTTATGTTAAATTTATATGTTAGTATAATTATTCCATTTTAAGATTTAAATGCATAATTTTACCTATTTTTAATGCCTTGCAACATCTTAAATATTAATAATTGACAACTTTAAAATCTAAAAGTGCTTTTTTGTTGTTGCAGTACTTCTCAGTTGAAGGAGACTGATACGGTTTGCAGTAATAACACCTCTGACATAAGTTTCTTGTGTACTACTTCAAACGACTGCAATGGGGATTATCTGAAGAGTGAAGAAAAAAGAATGGAATCATAATTTATAAATAACTACTTACTTGCAAATCTCTCTATTTGTTGTTATTCATTTAAATATTTACTCATTTTCAAAATGTTATCTCATTGTAATTTATTATGTAACAATATTTAATTTATATGCAGTAAAATTTACTTATAAACAATAACATGGTATTATTTTACCCAGAGGACTTGTTATTTTTATTTTATAGGACATTTTCAATGTTAGTTCCTCAAATTTGACAGTTACAAAATATGGACAATTTAGGGGGTTTCTGATTCACCACTAGTTAAGTATTCTTCTTTAACCAATGCTTTCTGTATTTCAAACATTTTATCTAGAAATATTTGCACTATTCACATATCTTTAACCATAATTTCAAGATCATGAGTAAATCACGTAGAACTGACCACTTCTCGGCCAGCCATTTTCAACTTACCTAGAGTACATTTCATATCATTGGAGCCTGGGTATTTCACCGGTCTTGCCAGTTCTACTCGTGTACAATTAAAAACACACATATGTTTTGCTATGTCGTTTTTTAGACAGTGGGATTTTAAGCTGAGAATTGGTTAATCAATCAGCTAATTTCATCAACAGTAACAACAAAGTCTCATTCAATAAAGATTGGCTGATCACATAGTTCAGCATTCACCTTTTATTACCAAAGAAGATTTACAAAAAGCAAGACTGTCGGCTAATGTAAAGTGTACAGTTACCAATAATGCCTGTCAACCTTTGTTTCAACTACATAGAAATATATTTAAAATTTTACTCTTACATCTGATAATTCTATTGAACTGTGTGGGTTATATAAATATTAATTTAATTTTGTAATTGGATTGCAGTTAAATGGGTCAACTAAAATCATTTCGATGAAACAAAAATTATTTATTATATGATTTTGCAAATTTTATGAGAAATATATTTTTAAATACTATGGTTCTTTTTAGTTTAAAAGTTGTTTATATAAATCTGACTTATTTATTTGGTAACTCAATTTTCTTTAAACATCTAATTTACCTACTATTCATAACTAAATATCAGCTAAAGTTATTACCATACCCATCTTTGTGTGTATATCAAATAAATAAATTTGTTAATGTTAAGTATAATTACTTAAATTCTATAGTAATAATAGTAATACATTTTGAATCGGCTGCAATTTGTTTGTTATGTCGGTTTTATCTATTTTTGCCCTTATTGATTAAGTTACTCATTTTCTATTCTTGCACTTATCTAGGTCATGATCCTCATAAAAGTTTTGTAGAAACGATTTCTCTTCTTTTATTTTTTCAATTTGTCTGTTACCTTCTTCAAACAAGCTCTTCAAGGCAAGGGTTTTTTACAAAGTAAAACTTCAGCCTTTAGTTTCTTGTTTTCTTCTAAAAGTAGATAGTCGATTTCACCTGCCATTTTCAAGCCGTGAGAACTATCTATTTCATTATAACAAATTTATATCGGTTTGGTTCTACTCTTCGTTGAGTGTCTTATTAGCAGCGACACAAGGTGAATTTGCAGTTGCTGCTGACTCGGTCATTTAGCTATCCTCTAAATGTACTATATCATCATAAAAAGGACATCATGATATTATATTTATCCTTTCACTTTCAGCAAGTCTTTTAAGTCAGCCATTTGACCGTATTCATCATCGTCATCCTCGGAAGAGGCTGTGCTTAAGCTGTCTTCAGCTAAATTAATTATGAGTGGAGTAATAATCACCTCATGTACAAACTGTGGGGGTTAGTCTTCATCCTGCACACATTTCTCAGTGTGTCGCACACACTTTTCTCAGTCTTGTTTTGTGACCCTATCAAGTGCTTTGTTCATTAATAGCTCAACATCTGCTATCCTAAAAGTATTGTTCCGTATAGCAACTTCTCCCTTTACCTGAGCCCAGATAAGTTCTATTGGGTTGTAGTGCGCATGGGAAGGTGATAGGCGGATACTTCATGTCCCACTTCAAATGCTATCTTATCAATTTCAAAAACTATTGGTGCTTTTTTAATAGCATCCTTTTGGAGTACCTCATCTCTAATCTTATCATCTGTGAATTGGACTTTATGCTGTCTCAGCCAATTTAGGATTTCAACTTTTTTCCAGTTGGCTTTTGGAACTTTTTCTGCAAATGTGGAGTGATAACTTGCAAATGTGGAGTGATTACCTCTGTACGTGTAAATTACCTCTGTACGTGTAAGGGTGGGTGGGCTTTTATCACTCGTGTAAGGGTGGGTGAGTGATGTTCAGGGTCCTACAGGCCAACATCACTCACCACGCCAATCAAATTCAAATACAGTTTTCCTGACGATGTCCTTTTCGAAATGTTCAAGTTTAGTGACGTTGGAAGACTTTTTAACATTTCAATACTTGCAACAGTTTCTTTCTTAATATTTTAGTATATTGGAGAGATAGGACATCAGCAAACTTACCTTAAAAGACAAGTTCACCAACACCAGAGTAGTAGTAACAAACACAATCTCACAAATTTTCAACACCACTGGCATTTTCTTCAGGTGAGTAGAGAGAGAGAGACTTTGTTGAAAATTTGTGAGATTGTGTTTATTTTGTGTTTCTTACTACTACTCTGGTGTTAGTGAATTTGTCTTTTAAGGTAAGTTTGCTGAAGTCCTATCTCTCCAATATACTAATTCCTGGCCGAGTGCCCTTTAACCTAACCTAAAATTTCTTAATATTTTGAATCATGGTTCTAGACACTCCACATGAATTGACTGTTAATTTCTGATCTTGCTTAAAATTCGTGTTCTTTACCATTTCTGGGTTGTATTTCATATTGTAGTCGGTGCTGTAACCCAGCTACTTGGGGACAAAGTGTTGAGGATAGGCGATAGGTTCTATACTCGGTCCTCTTAATACTGACACAGCGTCTGCTTGATAGTTGCCATATCGACCTGGACACCACTAAAGAAGTCTGTAGTATCCATTTTGGGTGATAGTAAAGTTTCAGATTTTGTGTATGGAAGAGAACTGAGAGTGAAACATGTCAGTTAACTGAAAATCAAACTAATATGGTTCAGATTCCACATACAAATGTAGATCCTTAGTTGCCCTAGCAATTGGTCTATTCATAAATAGCTCTTTCTGAGGAACAGCCAATCTTAGTTACTAACAATAATTAAACTAGTTCATCTTCACTAATCACACTCATTCCCATTCGCCTGTATCTCCACGATCGGTGTCTTAGAAATGAATAACTTTTTAAGGTCCAATATGTGATAGTGTTCTCCTATAACAACCTTTGATTTGATACACAACTCCACGTATTGTCTCATACTGTAGGTATCAACAGGGATAAAGTAAGTTATAGTATTCTGTGGTATCAATGAGTCAATCAAACAGTTGATATTCAATATGTGAATAGCATACATGAATTCATTGTATAGCATGCAATTAATAGTGTCAGATCTTACAATATAGTACCTACATTATATTTATAGTACAATATAACACAGTGTCTACCTAAAGCTACAAAAATATATACTATAATATAATTTTCCCGTGTTTTTTATAGACAATTACATATCTGTTTCTAGATTTGTTACACACTCTTCATCAGAATAAAATTAAAATGTTGCTAAAACGTTTTTGTTAATTTTAAAAACTTGTTTGTATTTTGTTCTAATTGAATAGGTTTCGGCAAACAGTAAAAAAGTTTTGTTCTATTGTAAATAGTACTTTAAAAAAAAATTATAATCTGCAGGGTTCTACTTGACAATGATTTCTAGTGTTTTAAAGTCCAGCCGTTCTAACTTTACCTCTGAGGGGAGCACAACATGGTAACATTGTATATCTTGAGCGCTTGACTCTTTCCTTTAACACGGCTAATTTGTTTCCGGTCTAAATGAATCACAACTAGTGCCTGATAGATTTTATAAGTTAAAATTGTCTGATTGACTTAGTTTTTTGACATTTATAATCAGATAAAAGTACTTCCTAGTTAAACGCTAAAAAGATTTTAGTTCCCACTAAAATTTTGAAAATGTATCTTCTTACATTATTCCCAATAGTGAGTCACCGGATGTAAAATTTAGAGGAAGGCTGTGACGATCTGGTAAGTTTCTAACTTTACAACCCTCAGAGGTAGAATGACCGGACTATAGTTCCCAATATTGGAATGTCACGTGTAAGGGCAAATTTTATTGATTCAAATATATATATATATATATATATATATATATATATATATATATATATATATATATATATATTTATATAAACACTATAAACGGTCAGAATTCCCAACTCAGAAAATGTGTTTTACTGACTCTGTATATTTTAAATTGAATATTAATCTTAATGCCCTTTTTAAAAGGTTTAAGGTTTGATTCAAATGGTAGTTCCATAAATACTCATGCTATATGTGAGTGAATTAGAACATAATAGTTTTTAGTGTTTCAATATCACACTGGTTCACCATACAACTGAAATCGTAGAGGCCACTAGATGTTTTGTGCAATTTCATATCTACATGATTGTTCCATGTTAAATTTTCATCACTTGTTAAGCCTATAAACTTTGTATTTTAAACATAATCGATATGCTCATCCCCATGTATAAAACTATTTGAAGACAATTTAATTCTGCTCTGCCTAGTACAAAATGAAATAATTATAAATTTATTGGAATTTAGCAGATGGTTTTTACTGTTTAAAATATCCTTAATCATTGACAGCATGGGCGGAGTTAGACCTTGTATGTTGGGGGGGGGGGGGGCACAAGTAACAAGTTTACCATGCATTAAATTTCCTGTATCCTACTTTTTCCGGGGGGTCTGGGGGACATTTTTAAAAATTGCAGCTTAAAAACATGACATTTAGGTACCTTTTTTGAATGAAAAATACTTAAACTCAGAACATGAAATTGATGTTTATTTTTATCAAACATAAACATAATATTGGTTGTATAGCAATATAAACCAGGTATATATAATATACATATTTACTTTCTACAATAGAACGGTCTCATATTGTCAAGTAATGTAACCCTTATATTACCACATTAGCACTACAATATTAGCACTCCTTTATTAATAATTAAATAAGAGGCAATTTTCTATTACCTTTTTTGCATATTTATCCGTTAGTTTATCCAAGTTGAGGCTTTTTACTAAATCAGATTCTGAATAAATGACAGCCAAATTGGAGAAACGTTCTTGGCCCATGATTACCTAAGCCATTGATTAATTCTTCTCATTGTCGAGAACGATCGTTCACAAGTAGCACTATTAGATGGAAGGGTAAAACAAATCTTAAAAAGCAGTTTGAAATTGGGATAAATATCATCTTGAATTAAAACCAGTTTTTTAAATATTTTAACCAACTCTTTAAGCGGTATTTCTTTGGGGTTGATACCATCTGACACGAGAACGCACCGTAGGATGCTCATTTCTGATATGAGCATAGTTTGGTTCAATCCGGGCACTGGATATTTCTGTATAAACGATTCAGATTTCTCTCCATTGAGGCAAAGGAACTCTTCACTAGCATTTGCTACTTCCATTGCTTCACCAGCAAACCTTCTTTTGAGTTCACTGATCAAAATATCAAGTATTGGATAATAAAGGTCACAATGGTACTGTACCTTGCTGTTCACTTCCTGTTATCACTCAAACTCTCTGTATCGACTCCTCTTGACTGACCAACAGTAGACATGACAAAATATTCATTAAGAGTTTTTGAAATAACTCATTGACGTTTAGGCGCAATATGTGAACTTGAAGTCGAATGACTTTCTTTTTCCAAGCAACAAGATGTTGTGGTAGTCTCATTGGATTGTGTTGTGGTGCAATTATTTTCAGGGAATAAAAATGTAGTTTGTGAATCCTTGAAAACTTCATTACTTCATTCCACTTTTTCTCCCAGGTGTTTTCACTTCTTTTTGACTCGAGCTTCATAATAATTGCTCCTGCTGCTTTCGCACATCTTGCTATGCAAGAGTCCTCCTTCTGAAGCGCTTTGCTGAGGATATTTATATCAGTTAAACACTCTAATAAAAATATTTAACATACTACATCATTAGCAATCTTTTTTAAGACGGCACGAATTGCATCAAAATTTCTGTTAACAGATTGGACAGCAGTAGCCTTACACGACCTGAAAACTGCGGTGTGTGTGGTACTGAATTTACACATACAGTGGTACTGACCCACCCACCCACATATACACGTACAGTGGTACTGACCTACCCACCCACCCATACACATACAGTGGTACTGTGGTAGTAATATACATACGGTGGCATTTACCCACCCATACACGAACAGTGTATTAACCCACCCGCCCTCCCAAGGAGTCAAAAATATTCTAAGTCCGAGAGAGCGGAGAAAAACCTCAGACGACGACCGAGTCAGAGTCTCACTTGTAGGTGGGGAACGCGCGGCGCAAAGTCGCCGGGTTCCCACAGGAACTGGGTTACTTGCTACTTATTAGCAAGGAGCCCGGCCCTACAGAACTCCTCCCCTGACCAGATCTCGGTTACTTGCTACTTATTAGCAAGGAGCCCGGCCTCACAGAACTCCTCCCCTGGCCAGATCTCAGTTACTTGCTGATGGTCAGCAAGTAACTCAACATTGCCCCGTAGGCGGGTTTCTGGGCGGCCGCGCCCTTAAAACATAAACTCGACAACTTGCTAACAAAAAGCAAGTAACTCAACATTGCCCCGTAGGCGGGTTTCTGGGCGGCCGCGCCCCTAAAACATAAACTCGACAACTTGCTAAGAAAAAGCAAGTAACTCAACATTGGCTGGAATGCGAACTCCAGGGACGACGGCCCTTCTGTAATATAATACGATCATCAGCCGGCCAAAGACTGGTGAAATAAGTCACTTAATAAATTGGGCAATTAACTCAAACTTTTTATATTTATACATGCTTCTGACAAATAAGTACCTGAGAAATTTTAATATATATATATTTTTTTTTCAAGATGGCTATATTTTTTTTATTTTTTTCTAGTTTCAAAAAATGTACAGTTATATTATGTTAAAAAGTTAAAGTTTTTCTTATTCGTCCTAGCCCACCAAGCAAAGTTAGGGCTAAGAAGCCCTCTCTTAACACTTAACCTGGTAACCAACGGTTTAATGTGAATTCTGCCTATTACCAGATCGAGAATTACATAACATGATTTTAAAATAATGATTGTAAATAAATTTAATAAGTTAAAAGTATTTTTATAAAAAAATATATTATTTATTAGCTAATAAAGTGATATAATCAACTAATTACCATAGATATTCCAGAGTGATTTTAATGCTTTAAGCTCTATATATGTGTTCCCAGACAGTAACCTCCCTGGGGAAACAGATTTAGAGTTAAATATGCCAAAAAATAGCTGTACCTAACTATATTTCAGAAACTTTCTGTATATACAAACGTAAATAAAGTTCATCAGGTTTTAAAGCATGGCAGACATTGAAACTTTATAAACTAAAGAGTAAACAACAATATAATAAATAATTATCACAGACAAGATAAGATCAATATAAATCTTTGAATCAAAGCGTTACATCACTGTCACTTTCAGAAGTCAGTAAATGAGGCATTTTGCTTTTGTGAAGTTTGTTCAATTTAGGTGATACATCTGAATCACTTGAACTAAGTAGCCGTATTCTTTTGCGACATATTTGTTTGACAGGTGATTGATCATTATCACTACTGAGCTCAGAATTGAGAACTCTATTATTTTTTAAACGCTTTTTCGAATTCAG
Organism: Stictocephala bisonia; assembly: GCA_035578905.1. NCBI lineage: Eukaryota > Metazoa > Arthropoda > Insecta > Hemiptera > Membracidae > Stictocephala > Stictocephala bisonia. The sequence continues at coordinate 36,538 of JAQJVL010003949.1, forward strand.
AGCCTGATCTTCATTACTTGATTCAGAGCTAAATTTTTATTTTCTTTTCTTTTTGACCTTCTTAGATTTTTTTTTCTTTTCTAAAATTTGTTCGGCTACTTCTAATAAAGAAGGATCATCGTTCATGGGAGCCTCAGTAGCATCACAACAAAACGAATCCTAGAACATGACAAATAACATATTATACACTTATATTACTATTGTTATTAATAATATTAATTTATTTATTCATATTCAATTCAATTCAAAACATCTTTATTCAAGTTATGTAAAGCTAGTTACAGTGGAATAGTGTTAATAAGATCTACAGTATAACTCTACTTTCAAGTCAATCCCTACTACATTAAAATAAATGGAAATCTACAAAATGAACAACCCCTCTACAGAATATAGTACTTTGTAAGATATTCTTTGAGTTTACTACGGAACTTCAATGTGTCAGGTTCTTCTTTAATATTTGTGGGTATATATTTTAAACATTTTGAACCTATAATTGTCGGATTTTTTTAAAATTCCAGCCGGTGCCATTGTTGAGTGATTTTATCTTTTTTCCAAGTGTCATATGAGTGCGAATGATGATAATTAGTATTATTGGAGGTTCTGGCTATACATGCTGTTTCCAGAACATACAAACCATAAACAGTGATAGTATTTAAATTTTTAAAGTGTGGTCTAGCTGAGTCATCTTTTTTTAGCATTAACATTGTTCTAACAGCTCTTTTCTGACATTTTAAAATTTCATCAAGATTATTTTTTTATGTTGAGCCATTTAGGCATAATCCATACGATATAGAAGAATAAATGTGTGACATTTTTGAAAAAGCATAGATACCGGAATTTATTTTTGCTAGAACAGCACAAATATGGTTTCCAGCTCAAATTTTCATTAATTTCTAATCCCAAAAAGTTTGTATTCTCTCCCTTGCAATGATATTATTTTGTAGAATTATTAAAGGTTCTTTCTGATATGTATTTTGATAAGTTTTAAATTGCAAAAATTTGTTTTTTTTCTATTTAAGGTCAGATTGAAGTCTTTTAAAAAGGTAGTTAAATTTAAGAGCTCAACATAGGAATGTTTTCTACTTCTTCTAGTGTATCTGCGGAAATTCCCAAGGTGGCATCGTCTGCATAGACTTAGATGTGTATTGTAGCGAATGATAAAGTGTTAACATGTTTTTAATATAGCAAAGGAAAAGTAAGGGACCTTAATTTTACCCCTGGGGGACAACTGCCTTAACATTTTGTATTTTTGACCTTATTTTCAGTACAGATGATAACAAATTTTTGTGGACTAATCGATCAAGTACAAAGCCATGTTGATTTGTATTGATATAATTTTTAATAAAATATGCTGATATACAGAATTTTGGATAGTTATTTAAAAAATATGTTGTAGAACAGAAAGCGCCCCAACAAAGTACAACAGTACGGTTTACAACTTACAGCTCCTTTCCTTTTTTGAAAATTTAAGTTACTTCAGTGATTTTCTATTCAACTGGGAAAACCCCCATTTTTCGTACTTACAGTATTAAATCTAGTAGTGAATGTATTTATGATACTGTCAATACATTCTATGTATGGTATCTATGTATGGTTGTCTTTGAGATTTTTAATAGCAAAATATACATCACTCAGTTGCATGATCAAGGGGAAGATAAGCTGCCCGCCAATGAGGGTTCTGATAACGCTATCTCTGGTTTATGTTGCACAGTGAATTTATTTTGTAATAATATCGATTTTAATTTTGTTAGTTAAATACATTTTAAAACTTGAGCTAATAATTAGAAAATATGGATTGTGTTTGTCTCAGTTCAGTTCATCTGAATAAAAGATCTATTAGATCCAATTGGCACCTGTTAACTTGAAACAGCAGTCCTTACTGGCTAATATAGAGATTGTGCTGCTACATGGACCACCATTTTATTTATGGCTGTCTATTAATGGCAAAATTAAAGGAAAAATATATATAAACAGTGCTGGATTTAGGATACTTGCAACCTAGGCCAAATTAACCTGAGCAGCCCCAGTTCCTTAAATGGAACTTCCTTGGGGTGATTTTGAGCAAGCCAACTTTTCATTATTACATATGGTTTAACCTCTCACTGGACGGCTGGTGGCTAGGGATGCGCGATTGCGAGATATTCTTATCGATTGTTTTGATAAGTAAAACATGTTGTGACGTTTCGAGATATTCTTAACGAAATGTTTCTTTATTCGGCTCTTGGTATTTAATGAGATTTGCTATTCGTTAAACACATCTCGTAACACAGTTCCTAGCAAACGAAATGATGACTATTCGAAATGTTTTTAATATACACTCATTTTCTATGCCGTAGGCCCAAAAGACTATTTTTTACATTCAAGATGTTTGTATGGCTTTAGGTGTATATTTGGATTTGCTATCCGTTAAATATTTAAACAATGAAACGTTATGATACTATAACTATACTAATTAATTATAATTTTAAAATATTATAATAATTTTATTTTATGCATTGATAATGAATATAATGTACATTATTAATTAAAACTACCCATGAATATGTAAGAATGAATAGTCAAGCAGCAATAAGATCTAAATTATGTTTTACTTTTAAAAAATAATTATTATATTCAATTTATATTTTCCAAGAATATTATTTTGGTCATACCATGAATATTGAAAAATGATATACCTCTAATGGTACATAAGTAGACCAAAATGGCATAAATTAATTGAATAATTTTTATTTAATTGTCATATTTTATTAGTTAATTTTTATAATATATGTTCAGTGAAAAATAATTTAATACAATAAGGATAGTAAACATTTTCAACATTAATATAAATAATCATATTTATTTCAGTTTAATAACATTGACTGCTATAAAAAATTACTATTTTCTGAAATTTTTTAATAATTTTGATATTTTGAAAAAAATTTGATTAGTACAACCAATAATGATATATAAAAATAAATTTTATTTCGTTAATTTTATTTGATAAATATTAATTCAAAAACATAAAAGAAAATACTAAAATAAAAAATTACCTCTTCACCAACACATTTCTTTTTGTTTAGCTGTCTTCTCAAATCAAACTGTAATTATAAAAACAAATTAATATTAAATTTTTACAAAATATTACATTTCTATTAAGATAATATTATGTTTATTATATAACTATTAGTTATTATTAAAAATTAAAATAATTTTAAAACATTTAAATTTAATTCAATGTTATTTTAATTGAATATATATATATATATATATATATATATATATATATATATATATATATATATATATATATATATATATATACACATATATATATATATATATATATATATATGTTTGAAGTTTATGCGCTGCCAAACCATCCAACCGATCGCCATGAAACTTTAGGATGTTGTCCTGTATACTCCCGAGATAGTTTCTGTGAAGTTTGATGCAGATCCGTCCACAGGGTCCCGCTCCACGGGCTCCTAAAGATCCCATGTTATTCAAATGGAGAATCTGAATTGTTTACAAAAAAACATATGACTGTGTGGTTTAATGTAGTTTCACATGCCATAAGCAGATTGAAGTTCTCACAACAACAGTACTGTATATGTTTTGATTTATTGTAGTTCTACATTTCACCTTGAGAGTGTAGCACACACTACAAAAAACCTTTACATTTATACACCAAATAAGAAGACCAAAAATATTGTTTACCCTCTTGCACTCATTTAGTAAATAATGGTTTTTTCTATAATTCTTTTTATTGCTTTATTTTGGTATGTCAATGAAAAATGAAAGGCGAGACCACGTCCGCCGGGTTCAGCTAGTACTATATAAAATACACTCTTAACCTATCTTTTTCCATGTTATACTATATAAAATGAACTATTTTTGTCCAATATGATGCCTTTTTCCATGTTAGACTATATAAAATGAACTTTTTTGTCCAATATGACGTCTTTCCCTCCTCAAACTTCCCTCCCAAAATTCCTCATCCAATATGGCGACCTTTCCCTTCGGGTACTTCCGGCGACCGTCGGCTAGCTTCGTTCGCTCTTAGCCTATGATGCACGCGTCGTCTGCTGGTCGGGCGCGCATGCGCGTTGTTACTTTACTCATATATACACCATAACAAAATTAATATTTCATACACTATAATAAAATTAATATTTCATATACTCTATGTGCTCGACCCGATCGTAGTGCACCTGGTGGCAAAACTTAGCGCATCCTTTCGGAACATGGCGCCTTCGGAAGGGAAGTCCCCGGTGGTAATTCCCCTTCTCAAATTCGGTCGTTATACTATAAAAAATACACTCTTAACCTTTCCCATCTCATACTATATAAAATGCAAAAGATGGCGGCCATTTACATATGTACTATATAAAATGCTTTCGTGTACTACCGGCGACCGTCGGCTACCTTCGTACACATCGTCTGCTGGTCTGGCGCACACCCAAATGCCACGCTCTGATTGGTTACCTCCCTACTTTACAAGTAATCTTTCTCACACGTACTGTTAGACTACTTATTTAATTTTTCTCAAATTTTAACAAATACACAGTTAACATACGCTCTTAGCTTTGGGTACTCATCCACGGCTTCCTACACTGTTACCTATACTTATCTATCGAATCAAAGTTCATCCTCAAGCCCCTACTTAACACTCTAGGCAACCCGCAATACACATTTTAATTAAAAATCAAGGGGCAGCTATTATTTATATTAATTATTTACTTCTTTTTTATTTTTATTTAATACACTGTTACATACGAGGCCTACTGGTGTACGGTGACCGGGCTTTATCGCTGTTATCACATCACTTGACCTCAAAGGTCAACCCGTGGCTGTTATCACATCCGCTTCCATTACCAAAAGCATTGTTTTACATCCCGTATGAACGATGTACGAGTCTTTGTTACTAACTAGATGAACGAGTGTAGTCTTTGTTACTAACTAAGGCTGCTGGACCCTTTGATATATGATCTATTAACAACACAATAGTCAGAGAAACTATGACATGGAACCCAAACCCCTTAAAATTTAGTTAAAATGTCCATAAATAGGGTTATTTGTGTACAAAATATGTTATAATTCCCTAAAATTATTAAAATTCAGTGTCATAACAATGATATTTGTCCTAAACATTAAAAAACCCTTTAAAATACTCTTATAGAACTTTAAAAACTTAGTTTGACCTCAAAACAACGTACAAAACTGATGTAACACTTGTAAATTAATTGTTTAACCTACATAATTATTTAGTTGACTTCAATCAGTTGGCAAAGTGTAAGTAGCCAATAGGAATAAATTCTCTATAATGTTCACATTTTAAGCTTGATTTTAACAAAACCTGGTGCTATTGATTCTTTGCACATTAAACAAATAAACAAATAGTTAGTTGAAACGTCTCTGTTGTAGAAACCGTGGTATTAACAGTAAGAAAGTTTGGTCTCTTGTGGTTGTAAAATATTCGATCAGAAAATGTATATACACAACTCCCAGAGACCCAAACACATGGAGAACCTAGAACACACAACACTCTTGATAGATCACCTTCCAATTCATCACATAAGACCCTTGATCATCCATCACCTATCCCTAAGACATCTGACTGACCACCTACCCACCTAATATACTAGACTAACCACACCTTACATACAAGACCTTTGATTGACCACCTACCTACCCAACACACACAGTACCCTCGATAGGCCAACCACCTTCCCAACACATAAGACATCTGACTGACCATATACCCACCTAATATACTAGACTAACCACACCTTACATACAAGACCTTTGATTGACCACCTACCTACCCAACACACACAGTACCCTCGATAGGCCACACACCTTCCCAACACATAACACATCTGACTGACCATCTACCCACCTAATATACTTGACTAACCACACTCTACACATAGTCTTCTTGACAGACCACTAACCCCTCTCGACACATAATACATTTGACCACCTACCCACCTAATATACTAGACTAACCACACTCTACATACAAGACTTTTGATTGACCACTCACCTACTCAAAACACACAAAACACTTGTTTGATCACACATCAACTTAACAAACACAACTGTCGATTGACACTCCACCTTCCCAAAGCATAAGACTTTTGAAGGACCATCGACCAAAGATACAAAAATCATGATAAACAAACCACACCGTACATACAAGACTTTTAATTGACCATCTACCTACCCTACACACACAGTACTCTCGATAGGCCACTCACCTCCCCAACACATAAGACATGTACAAACTACCTACCAAACACTAATACCCTTCCTATACAGTAGTAAGACTCTCCTACCCACTTACCCTACACACAGGCATCTTTATATACCACATACCATACCGACACATAATACATTTGACAGACAACCTACTTTACATACAAGACTTACCACCTACCCAACGCACTTAGTTTGCCTACTTACTAAAAACATTATTTCTTATTACCTCCTGCCTATCCAATACGTAATACCCATGATTGACCACCACTCACCTACTCAACACACACAAAACACTTGTTTGATCACACACCTATTTATCAAACAGAACTGTCGACACTCACTCCACCTTCCCAAAGCATAAGACTTTTGAAGGACCACCTACCAAACATACAAAAATCATGATAAACAAACTACACACTCTGCAGACATCACTTAATATACCATCATACTACCATGAAAATAGTCCTATTGACATACCCCTACCTATCCAATATACGTACCACACACCGTGCATACAAGACTTATATTTACCCACCCACATACTAATCAAACAAGACTCTTGATTGACAATCCATCTCCGTAACATTCATGGATGACCTACCTACCAAACATACGACTTGACCACCCACAAAAAACAAGACTTTATGTTTAACCACCTATTTAACATACAAGACCAACCACACACCATACAATCATGACTTAACAGTCCACCCACCTACCAAACACACATCTCTTGATGGACCATATACCTACACATTACTCTTGATAGATCATCCACCTAACAATTACATAAAACCTTTGATAGACCACCAACACACATGAACAACCTACCTACGTAACATCCAACACTCTTGACTTACCACCCACCTACTCAACACACAGCACTCTCGATAGACTACATAACTAACCATTACATAAAACCTTAGATTGACTCCCAATATTCATGAACGACCTACCTACCAAACATACAACTTGATTGACCGCTCACCTACCCATCACACATTTCTCTTGATTGTCCAATCACCCTCCCATAAAAAGACTGTTGTCAGACTATCTACTTAACATACAAGAATCTTCATTGACCATCCACCTACTCAACACACACAGTACTCTCGATAGATCACTTAACTACCCATTACATAAAACCTTAGATTGACACCCAACATTCATGGTTGACCTACCTACCAAACATACGACTTGACCACCTTCCCAAAGCATAAGACTTTTGAAGGACCACCTACCAAACATACGTACCACACACCATAAAATCATGACTTAACAGTCCACCCACCTACTCAACACACATCTCTTGATGGACCATATGCCTACACATTACATAAAACCTTTGATTGACTCAAAATCCTAACATTCATGAACAACCATCCTCCTAAACATACGACTTAACCACCCACAAAAACAAGACTTTATGTATAACCACCTATTTAACATACGTACCACACGCCATAAAATCATGACTTAACAGTCCACCCACCTACTCAACACACAACACCTCTGATAGATCATCCACCTAACCATTAAATAAAACCTTTGATAGACCACCAACACACATGAACACACCTACCTACCTACTTAACATCCAACACTCTTGACTTACCGCCCACCTACTCAACACACAGATAGACTACGTAACTAACCATTACATAAAACCTTAGATTGACACTCAACATTCATGGAAGACCTACCTACCAAACATACAACTTGATTGACCGCCTACCTACCCATCACACATTTCTCTTGATAGACCAATCACCCTCCCATAAAAAGACTTTTGTCAGACTATTTACTTAACATACAAGACTTACCACCTAATAGGCAATCTACATAAGGCTTTAGTTATCATTCCACCTATCCAACACACATGTACAAGACACCTACCAAGCTCCATAACCCTACCTATCCATTAGTAAGACTCATGATTTACCCAACACACAGTTATCTTTACAGACCAACTACCCTCCCAACACATAATATTATTGACAGACAACCTACTGTACATACAAGACTTACCACCCACCTACTCAACACACAAAAGACCAACCACACACTCTACATATGAGACTCTTGGTTAGTCGCCCACCTACTCAACATACAACACCTCTGATACACAATTCCCTTGAACATTACATAAAACCTGTGATATTCCACCCAATCACCAAACACACATGACTCTTAATAGACCAATCCACCTACCTCTGCACACACAATTCCTTAGGACACACCCTACACCCACCACTCATCCTACAGACAAAACCCCTAGAGAACTACCCATCCACCATAAAAACACTATTGCTTCATATAATCATGTTTTAAAATAACATTATTACACTGTAAGATAGGTTTAATATAGCTAAAGACCTAAAGTGTTTCCTAAAATTCTGTTTTCTCTATAAATAAGAGAGCCGTTGGTGGAAAACATCCAAACTAAACATAGAAAATAAGAATCAGCTAGTAGTTTCATAGAAATTCTGCTATACAACTAAAAAATATGAGAAAAAGTTAGGTTTAAAAACAATGAACACAGAAAAAGTTAGGTTTAAAAAAAAAAAATGAACAGAGAAAAAGTTAGGTTAGCAAACATCAGAAAAGTAAGTCTAGCAAACAACCAAAAGGTTGATTGCTATCCTTACTTTTCCGAAAAGTTGTTAAAATTAACAAAAGTCAAAAAATAAAAATAATTATTATCATAGGCAAAATAAAACAAAAATAATTATTATCATAGACAAATGTAAATAAAAATAATTACTATCATAAGCAAAATAAAACAAAAATAATTATTATCATAGACAAAAGTAAATGAAAATAATTATTATCATAGACAAAATTAAAGAAAAATAATTATTATCATAGACAAAAGTAAATAAAAATAATTATTATCATAGACAGAATAAAAAAAAATAATTATTATCATAGAAAAAAAAATAAAAATAAATATCATCATAGGCAAAAGTTAATAAATATAAATATTATCATAGACAAAAGTAAATAACAATAATTATTATCAAAGACAAAAGTAAATAAAATAATTATTATCATAGGCAAAATAAAACAAAAATAATTATTATCATAGACAAAAGTAAATAAAAATAATTATTATCATAGACAAAAGTAAATAAAAATAATTACTATCATAGGCAAAATAAAACAAAAATAATTATTATCATAGAAAAAAGTAAATAAAAATAAATATCATCATAGGCAAAAGGAAATAAAAATAATTATCATCATAGACAAAAGTAAATAAAAATAATTTTAACAACTTTTCTGATGTTTGCTAACCTAACTTTTTCTCTGTTCATTTTTTTTTTTTTTTTAAACCTAACTTTTTCTGTGTTCATTGTTTCTAAACCTAACTTTTTCTCATATTTTTTAGTTGTATAGCAGAATTTCTATGAAACTACTAGCTGATTCTTATTTTCTATGTTTAGTTTGGATGTTTTCCACCAACGGCTCTCTTATTTCTAGAGAAAACAGAATTTTAGGAAACACTTTAGGTCTTTAGCTATATTAAACCTATCTTACAGTGTAATAATGTTATTTTAAAACATGATTATATGAAGCAATAGTGTTTTTATGGTGGATGGGTAGTTCTCTAGGGGTTTTGTCTGTAGGATGAGTGGTGGGTGTAGGGTGTGTCCTAAGGAATTGTGTGTGCAGAGGTAGGTGGATTGGTCTATTAAGAGTCATGTGTGTTTGGTGATTGGGTGGAATATCACAGGTTTTATGTAATGTTCAAGGGAATTGTGTATCAGAGGTGTTGTATGTTGAGTAGGTGGGCGACTAACCAAGAGTCTCATATGTAGAGTGTGTGGTTGGTCTTTTGTGTGTTGAGTAGGTGGGTGGTAAGTCTTGTATGTACAGTAGGTTGTCTGTCAATAATATTATGTGTTGGGAGGGTAGTTGGTCTGTAAAGATAACTGTGTGTTGGGTAAATCATGAGTCTTACTAATGGATAGGTAGGGTTATGGAGCTTGGTAGGTGTCTTGTACATGTGTGTTGGATAGGTGGAATGATAACTAAAGCCTTATGTAGATTGCCTATTAGGTGGTAAGTCTTGTATGTTAAGTAAATAGCCTGACAAAAGTCTTTTTATGGGAGGGTGATTGGTCTATCAAGAGAAATGTGTGATGGGTAGGTAGGCGGTCAATCAAGTTGTATGTTTGGTAGGTAGGTCTTCCATGAATGTTGAGTGTCAATCTAAGGTTTTATGTAATGGTTAGTTACGTAGTCTATCTGTGTGTTGAGTAGGTGGGCGGTAAGTCAAGAGTGTTGGATGTTAAGTAGGTAGGTAGGTAGGTTGTTCATGTGTGTTGGTGGTCTATCAAAGGTTTTATGTAATGGTTAGGTGGATGATCTATCAGAGGTGTTGTGTGTTGAGTAGGTGGGTGGACTGTTAAGTCATGATTTTATGGCGTGTGGTACGTATGTTAAATAGGTGGTTATACATAAAGTTTTGTTTTTGTGGGTGGTTAAGTCGTATGTTTAGGAGGATGGTTGTTCATGAATGTTAGGATTTTGAGTCAATCAAAGGTTTTATGTAATGTGTAGGCATATGGTCCATCAAGAGATGTGTGTTGAGTAGGTGGGTGGACTGTTAAGTCATGATTTTATGGTGTGTGGTACGTATGTTTGGTAGGTGGTCCTTCAAAAGTCTTATGCTTTGGGAAGGTGGTCAAGTCGTATGTTTGGTAGGTAGGTCAACCATGAATGTTGGGTGTCAATCTAAGGTTTTATGTAATGGGTAGTTAAGTGATCTATCGAGAGTACTGTGTGTGTTGAGTAGATGGATGGTCAATGAAGATTCTTGTATGTTAAGTAGATAGTCTGACAACAGTCTTTTTATGGGAGGGTGATTGGACAATCAAGAGAAATGTGTGATGGGTAGGTGAGCGGTCAATCAAGTTGTATGTTTGGTAGGTAGGTCGTTCATGAATATTGGGAGTCAATCTAAGGTTTTATGTAATGGTTATTTATGTAGTCTATCGAGAGTGCTGTGTGTTGAGTAGGTGGGTGGTAAGTCAAGAGTGTTGGATGTTACGTAGGTAGGTTGTTCATGTGTGTTGGTGGTCTATCAAAGGTTTTATGTAATTGTTAGGTGGATGATCTATCAAGAGTAATGTGTAGGTATATGGTCCATCAAGAGATGTGTGTTTGGTAGGTGGGTGGACTGTTAAGTCATGATTGTATGGTGTGTGGTTGGTCTTGTATGTTAAATAGGTGGTTAAACATAAAGTCTTGTTTTTTGTGGGTGGTCAAGTCGTATGTTTGGTAGGTAGGTCATCCATGAATGTTACGGAGATGGATTGTCAATCAAGAGTCTTGTTTGATTAGTATGTGGGTGGGTAAATATAAGTCTTGTATGCACGGTGTGTGGTACGTATATTGGATAGGTAGGGGTATGTCAATAGGACTATTTTCATGGTAGTATGATGGTATATTAAGTGATGTCTGCAGAGTGTGTAGTTTGTTTATCATGATTTTTGTATGTTTGGTAGGTGGTCCTTCAAAAGTCTTATGCTTTGGGAAGGTGGAGTGAGTGTCGACAGTTCTGTTTGATAAATAGGTGTGTGATCAAACAAGTGTTTTGTGTGTGTTGAGTAGGTGAGTGGTGGTCAATCATGGGTATTACGTATTGGATAGGCAGGAGGTAATAAGAAATAATGTTTTTAGTAAGTAGGCAAACTAAGTGCGTTGGGTAGGTGGTAAGTCTTGTATGTAAAGTAGGTTGTCTGTCAAATGTATTATGTGTCGGTATGGTATGTGGTATATAAAGATGCCTGTGTGTAGGGTAAGTGGGTAGGAGAGTCTTACTACTGTATAGGAAGGGTATTAGTGTTTGGTAGGTAGTTTGTACATGTCTTATGTGTTGGGGAGGTGAGTGGCCTATCGAGAGTACTGTGTGTGTAGGGTAGGTAGATGGTCAATTAAAAGTCTTGTATGTACGGTGTGGTTTGTTTATCATGATTTTTGTATCTTTGGTCGATGGTCCTTCAAAAGTCTTATGCTTTGGGAAGGTGGAGTGTCAATCGACAGTTGTGTTTGTTAAGTTGATGTGTGATCAAACAAGTGTTTTGTGTGTTTTGAGTAGGTGAGTGGTCAATCAAAAGTCTTGTATGTAGAGTGTGGTTAGTCTAGTATATTAGGTGGGTAGGTGGTCAAATGTATTATGTGTCGAGAGGGGTTAGTGGTCTGTCAAGAAGACTATGTGTAGAGTGTGGTTAGTCAAGTATATTAGGTGGGTAGATGGTCAGTCAGATGTGTTATGTGTTGGGAAGGTGTGTGGCCTATCGAGGGTACTGTGTGTGTTGGGTAGGTAGGTAGTCAATCAAAGGTGTTGTATGTAAGGTGTGGTTAGTCTAGTATATTAGGTGGGTAGGTGGTCAGTCGGATGTGTTATGTGTTGGGAAGGTGTGTGGCCTATCGAGGGTACTGTGTGTGTTGGGTAGGTAGGTGGTCAATCAAAGGTCTTGTATGTAAGGTGTGGTTAGTCTAGTATATTAGGTGGGTAGGTGGTCAGTCAGATGTCTTAGGGATAGGTGATGGATGATCAAGGGTCTTATGTGATGAATAGGAAGGTGATCTATCAAGAGTGTTGTGTGTTCTAGGTTCTCCATGTGTTTGGGTCTCTGGGAGTTGTGTATATACATTTTCTGATCGAATATTTTACAACCACAAGAGACCAAACTTTCTTACTGTTAATACCACGGTTTCTACAACAGAGACGTTTCAACTAACTATTTGTTTATTTGTTTAATGTGCAAAGAATCAATAGCACCAGGTTTTGTTAAAATCAAGCTTAAAATGTGAACATTATAGAGAATTTATTCCTATTGGCTACTTACACTTTGCCAACTGATTGAAGTCAACTAAATAATTATGTAGGTTAAACAATTAATTTACAAGTGTTACATCAGTTTTGTACGTTGTTTTGAGGTCAAACTAAGTTTTTAAAGTTCTATAAGAGTATTTTAAAGGGTTTTTTAATGTTTAGGACAAATATCATTGTTATGACACTGAATTTTAATAATTTTAGGGAATTATAACATATTTTGTACACAAATAACCCTATTTATGGACATTTTAACTAAATTTTAAGGGGTTTGGGTTCCATGTCATAGTTTCTCTGACTATTGTGTTGTTAATAGATCATATATCAAAGGGTCCAACAGCCTTAGTTAGTAACAAAGACTACACTCGTTCATCTAGTTAGTAACAAAGACTCGTACATCGTTCATACGGGATGTAAAACAATGCTTTTGGTAATGGAAGCGGATGTGATAACAGCCACGGGTTGACCTTTGAGGTCAAGTGATGTGATAACAGCGATAAAGCCCGGTCACCGTACACCAGTAGGCCTCGTATGTAACAGTGTATTAAATAAAAATAAAAAAGAAGTAAATAATTAATATAAATAATAGCTGCCCCTTGATTTTTAATTAAAATGTGTATTGCGGGTTGCCTAGAGTGTTAAGTAGGGGCTTGAGGATGAACTTTGATTCGATAGATAAGTATAGGTAACAGTGTAGGAAGCCGTGGATGAGTACCCAAAGCTAAGAGCGTATGTTAACTGTGTATTTGTTAAAATTTGAGAAAAATTAAATAAGTAGTCTAACAGTACGTATGAGAAAGATTACTTGTAAAGTAGGGAGGTAACCAATCAGAACGTGGCATTTGGGTGTGCGCCAGACCAGCAGACGATGTGTACGAAGGTAGCCGACGGTCGCAGGAAGTACACGAAAGCATTTTATATAGTACATATGTAAATGGCCGCCATCTTTTGCATTTTATATAGTATGAGATGGGAAAGGTTAAGAGTGTATTTTTTATAGTATAACGACCGAATTTGAGAAGGGGAATTACCACCGGGGACTTCCCTTCCGAAGGCGCCATGTTCCGAAAGGATGCGCTAAGTTTTGCCACCAGGTGCACTACGATCGGGTCGAGCACATAGAGTATATGAAATATTAATTTTATTATAGTGTATGAAATATTAATTTTGTTATGGTGTATATATGAGTAAAGTAACAACGCGCATGCGCGCCCGACCAGCAGACGACGCGTGCATCATAGGCTAAGAGCGAACGAAGCTAGCCGACGGTCGCCGGAAGTACCCGAAGGGAAAGGTCGCCATATTGGATGAGGAATTTTGGGAGGGAAGTTTGAGGAGGGAAAGACGTCATATTGGACAAAAAAGTTCATTTTATATAGTCTAACATGGAAAAAGGCATCATATTGGACAAAAATAGTTCATTTTATATAGTATAACATGGAAAAAGATAGGTTAAGAGTGTATTTTATATAGTACTAGCTGAACCCGGCGGACGTGGTCTCGCCTTTCATTTTTCATTGACATACCAAAATAAAGCAATAAAAAGAATTATAGAAAAAACCATTATTTACTAAATGAGTGCAAGAGGGTAAACAATATTTTTGGTCTTCTTATTTGGTGTATAAATGTAAAGGTTTTTTGTAGTGTGTGCTACACTCTCAAGGTGAAATGTAGAACTACAATAAATCAAAACATATACAGTACTGTTGTTGTGAGAACTTCAATCTGCTTATGGCATGTGAAACTACATTAAACCACACAGTCATATGTTTTTTTGTAAACAATTCAGATTCTCCATTTGAATAACATGGGATCTTTAGGAGCCCGTGGAGCGGGACCCTGTGGACGGATCTGCATCAAACTTCACAGAAACCATCTCGGGAGTATACAGGACAACATCCTAAAGTTTCATGGCGATCGGTTGGATGGTTTGGCAGCGCATAAACTTCAAACATATATATATATATATATATATACAAACATCCTCTTTTATAAATATAGATAACAAGGTTAACAGTGCATTTTATATAGTATAACATGGAAAAAGATGTCATATTGGACAAAAAAAGTTCATTTTATATAGTATAAGAGTGTACATTTTATATAGTATAAGGCTGCCATCTTGGATGAGGGAATTTTGGAAGGGAATTTTCCCACGGGGTGTGAGTTGGCGCGGGAGGGAAAAGACGCCATATTGGACAAAAAAGTGAATTTTATATAGTATAACATGGAAAAAGACGCCATATTGGACAAAAAAAGTGAATTTTATATAGTACTACCTGAACCCGGCGGACGTTGTCTCGCCTTTCATTTTTCATTGACATACCAAAATAAAGCAATAAAAAGAATTATAGAAAAAACCATCTATGTATATATTATAATTTCTAAAGTACTTTTTTTTGTCGGTACGCCAAAACTTCGTTAATTCTTCACCAATTTTCATAAATGAGGTGTCATTTTAAAGCTTTTTTTACCCACTACTTGATGAAAATATACAAATCTCTCATTTTCCAATAGTTTTTTGGAACAACGACAGTAGACATAAACTAAGGGAGCGAGACCCCCCCCTCCCCTTTT